>JBBEEQ010000007.1:3883066-3949329 GCA_037950945.1 Hypolimnas misippus
CACATATCAGAGTGCGTCCTATAGGTTTTGATTCCCTTGCGAAAATGTTAAAAACGCTATCATACTTAAAATATGTGATATAAATGACCGTATCTTTTGATTGCGTTAACTTAGAAGTTTGATTTTTTCACAGCCCTTAGTAATTAGAACTCTGAGTACTTGACGTTGATAAAAATTTGTTACCTTCACGCGTTTCTGAGAAAAAGGTTGAAAGACAAACTTACAAACAGACAAACATACATACAAAAATTTACAGTTTTCAGATTTTTTCCTTTATTTGTACCATAAGATCTTACTTCTTGCCAAATTTCATCGTGCTAGGTCAATGGGAAGTACCCTATAGGTTTTGATTCCCTTGCGAAAACGCTAAAATGGTCAAAATATACGACATATTTTCCATTATCTTTTGATTGCGTTGACTTAGAACTTTAATATTTTCACGGCCGCATGTCATCGTAGACTTGAGTATATGATATTAATTTCAACATGATACGTCCATGCATTTCTGAGAAAAACGGGTTGACATCCCGACAGACAGACAGACAGACAGACAGACAGACAGACAGACAGACAGACGGACAACAAAGTGATCCTATAAGGGTTCCGTTTTTCCTTTTAAGGTACGGAACCCTAAAAAGCCAAACAAATTACTTATACTAATTATACAGGCAGCAAAAAATCTCAACCAATATGCAAAATAATAATTTAAATAAAAATACGTTAAGCTTATTTTACTAATCAATTTCCAATCTAATGTGTACCAAAAATTTTATATATATCGTTTTCTGTACGAATACGTTGCACCGCTGTATCCGCCTCGCGTCGCATGTGTATTCTGCCTTCCCGCGTCCATATAAAACGCCAGCCGTGAGGTTTTCCCTCCTCTCTAGCCTAAAAGAAGAGTAAGCGATTGGACCGAGTCAGATGTTCGTTGATATAGACTCAAGAGGGGCTGCCGTCAACGACGCCCGTGGTATTGGTGCCGCGGCGCACCCACGCTGACTTAATAATATCGTCGCGCAGAGCTCGACGCGCCAGTCGCATGACCACCGGCCGCGAGCGATGACTGTTCCCGCTCGACGCAGGCGGGCGCGGCGCCCCGACGCGCTCGGCGCTTACAACGTCACGGGTTTCGAGCGCGACGCCTAGCTTGTCGCAGATCGTCTGAGTCAGATGCACAACGTTCTCCCCACTCCGTTCTGGTACACCCGTTATTTGTATATTATTTAACAAGGAATTCTGCTCCCGGTTATTGATTTCAGATTTTAATTCTGTAATAATTTTATTTATATTAGAATCTTTAACGGAACCTGATATTTTTTCCTCCAATAAAGACATGCGCTCTTCTACTTTGTCGACTCTTTTTATTGAATTCGGCCATGTTATTATTTATGCGCTCCAACTGCAACCTAAATGATGTCATCTCCCGTGTGACAGATACAATTTCGAACTGGAGAAGCCGCATTTCCTCAGCCAAGCTTACAGAGGGAGAGTTTTCGCTATTATCAACCGAGTTCGCGCCTATGAATATTTCTCCTGTAGAAGGCGACTTAGTAACAACAGTGGACTTAGTTTTATTTTCCGGTCCACGGCAAACTGTGCACAGCCAGCGGGCAGGGAGGCGGGAGTCAGGGCTTATGTTTACGCACGAACGATGAAATACCGAATTGCATCTATTGCACCTTGCGCCATCTATAGATGATAAGAATTTGCCGCATTGATTGCATTTGTTAGCCATCATGCATATAACGTAGTACGTAATATCTCTAACAGATGTCACCTAAAATTTATTTTATGTACAAAGTTTTTCTATGTAACTTTAATTATGTATTCTTAGATATAAGTTTCCATATGTGTTTGTTTTTTTTTATTTTAATAATAATTATTATTATACCACCACTATAATGTTTATTTAAATAAAATGTTATATTTTATCGTCTACTTTTCTTTATAAGTAGGTACGTACACATCAGCTGATCCAAACAGCTGACTTATGAAGCATAAAAAAAATACCGTTATTTATTAGGTCCACAGATGTACAATACTGCACTCACTATTTGTTAATCCAGTCAATGTTTTAATGTACTTACTAGGCCACTACGATGTTTATTTAAATAAAATTTTATTGTGTTGTCTTCTGTTGTTTTCTTTGTAAGTTAGTACATACACATCAGCTGATCCAAACAGCTGATTTATGAGGCACACAAAACACATATATTTATTAGGTCCACTGATGTACAATACTGCATTCACTATTTACTAATCCAGTCAATGTCTAAATGTACTTTTACTATTTTTCTTTTTCAAAACCTAAGCCTTTAACCATTAACATTATTCATCAAAACATACAGGGCTTAGGTGCCAAAGAGCATGAACTCGAGCTATTTTTAGAAAATTATAAAATAAATATAACGGCGCCAGAGATGGCTGGGCGTTAGAATTGTCGTTCGGTGATAACGGGTCCATCACGATATTATAACAAAACTATAGTCAACAAAGATTTATTATCGAAAATCACAATCACAATAACTATAACTTAGTATTACTTCGAATAGGTAAACCGACAGTTTCGTCTTGGAGGTGTGGACTGTGCGGTTCCTCAATCGTAAGTGCTTGTTACACAGTCCCCCACTACCCAACACGACTCTGTCCACGTGACTTTAATAAGAATGACGTCACCGCGCTTACCCATTACTACATTAATCAATTCAGTGACTTTTAATTAAAAAAATATTTTTGTTCCACGACACGGCCAGCCTGACGAGTTACACGTCCTCGTGTTTATCTGTAACAAGACAATCAAATTTGAAGCATCTTTGTAACCTCGGCCAACCTGACCGTGACGTAAAATTACATTGCTTAGGTACTCAGCAGTAAACATTAATCATAAAAAAAAACTATCAAATTATCTTTTTGTTTCATAAACGAAATCACGAAAGGTTCCGCTAACGATCATCAAAACAAGTTTTATTATTAACACAGTAAGATCACATACAACGCTCATGGCCCGGCTGACTCAGCAGCTAGTGACAATTACTATTGCCACCCATATCGTCATCACCTCATGTGACACGAACAACACTTCATTTACATAGACTCTACGAGTCCCAGGTCAATACATGACCGACACAAAATAGTCTCCCAAGAGACCCAGGTCCCCGCCGCACCACTAGCTGCCCATCGCGCCCTGAACAACTCAAGCGAGTTGTAGTTACGACTACAGACTAGTACGTGCAGTGCGACCAAATAGCCATGGTATGTGCTCTATTTACCGCTGGCGGTTCCTTCATCATCATCATCCGCATTAAACAAATCTAACTCAGCAGGTACTTCAGTAAGAGGA
The DNA here is from genome assembly GCA_037950945.1 of Hypolimnas misippus. Lineage (NCBI taxonomy): Eukaryota > Metazoa > Arthropoda > Insecta > Lepidoptera > Nymphalidae > Hypolimnas > Hypolimnas misippus. The sequence goes on from JBBEEQ010000007.1 coordinate 3,886,410, forward strand.
ATCTTTCGTATACGATCATGAGCATACTTATAGGTTCTATTACCAGATAACTGTTTTAACAGATAGCGATCGCTTTCAAGTAATTCTACAACTTTAAACGGTCCCTTGTATTTGGGATCCGACTTCGTTTGATTTCTCTCTTCATTTTGAATTAAGACCAAGTCACCAATGTCAAATTTTACAATTTTAGCCTTATTTTTATCGAATCTAAATTTTTCGTAACTAGCACTCTTTTCTATGTTCCTAGCCGCATGCTTTCTCGTTTTGTTAATGTCTATTTCCGGTTCCGTATCGTCAATAGTCAAAAGATTTAATGGTCTAGCTACACGCCCTAATATAAGCTCGAGTGGACTAGCACCAGTAACACGATGAACAGAACAATTTAAAGCTAGTTGTACATCCTCTAATGCTTCCTACCAAGACCTATCAGAAGCCTCTACCGAAGTCAGCATACCTTTTAATGTACCCATCGTCCTTTCAACTTGGCCATTGACACGACTTGACCCCGTGGCGATTAAGTGTAAGGAAATACCGTGACTCGCACAGAAATCTTTGAAATCTTTACTGGCGAAATATCGACCTTGATCAGCAATAATTCGCGCTGGAGCTCCAAATAACGATACACTAGATTTTAGGGCTTTAATCACGCTAACTGCATCAAAACGGAGAGTATGGTACATAAGAACAAACTTAGTAAAGGCATCTATTACAACGATGACGTATTGTTTAGAATCGTTTTTACCACTAAGCTGGCCAGTTATGTTCATATGCACCGTATGCCATGGGACATTTATCTTAGGGACTGGATGAAGTTCATCCTGCACACGACCCGAATGAGATTTTGATATTTTACAGGTCATACACCCATCGACAAACTTACGCACATACTTAGCCATATGGTCGAACCAATAATGTTCATATAATAGCCTTTCGAGAGTTTTCTCCCATCCAAGATGCATAAGCGATTCGTGGACGTGGTTTATTACTGACCAACGGAATGCCCTAGTAACTATTGGGAGACCCGGGTGCGGTTGTTTTTCTGTATTTTGCGATGCAAAATGCCCGAACGCATCTCGTAAGTCTTGGCAATATCAGGTGGGAATTGTACGTCTTTGAGTTTAGTTACTAACGATTGAATCTCTTGATCACGTAGCTGCTCTGCTAATAACCAGTTATCTGACAAGGTTGCAAGATCAACGCGTTTTTATTCGACCTTTGAAAAACTGGGAGAATCAGAAGATGGTAAAGCGTTCCGCGAAAGAAAATCGACATGAGCCATACGACGTCCCTCACGATACTTAATTTCAAAATCAAATGCTTGAAGAAAAGCCCACCAACGATGCACCCGTGGTGTTATATCGACTTTGTTTCGTGAAGCCTTTAGCGAATTACAGTCGGTAACAACCTCAAAATGTCTACCCTGTAAATAGTGTTTAAAGTGCTTCACAGCGTTTACTACAGCTAGAGTTTCCAACTCATAAGAGTGGTACTTTGACTCTGCTTTCGTAGTTCGCTTACTAAAGTACTCGACTACAAGTAACTGATCATCTATCTTCTGAAACAAAATGGCGCCATACCCGTTAGCACTTGCGTCGGTATGTAATTCAGTTGGCAGGTCTGGGTTAAAGATAATCAACACTGGTTTAGTAGTCAAGATAGAGATTATTTGTTGCCTTATACTCTCGTGTTTGGGTTTCCAAGTGAATTGCTTATCGGTGACTATCAAGCCCAGAAATTCAACATAACGCTTTAAAAAAGAACACTTCGAAATGTTCAGAGAAAATCCGGCTTTAGTCAAAGCCTCTAACACCTCACGTAGCCTATAGAGACCTTGATCCTTAGAGACAGATGGTATCAAGATATCATCGAGATAGAGCACCACATATGAGAAAACCAGATCTCCCAAGGAACTAGATACTGCTCTTTGAAAAACACTAGGCGCGTTTCGTAAACCAAAAGGCATTGCAAGGTATTCAAACTGCCCATCAGGCGTAATGAAAGCGGTACGCTCGATACTGTCCGGGTCCGTAATGGGTATTTGGTTAAAGCCACTAGCGCAGTCTAAGCACGTATAAAAGCTAGCTCCAGACAATCGAGCTACTTGGTCTGCTATGAGAGGCAAAGGGAACCTATCTGGCACCGTGTTAGAGTTCAGTTCACGATAGTCCACCACCATACGATCAGAACCGTCACATTTTTTTACAAGTAGTATAGGACTCGCAAACGGAGATCGACTGGGGCGAATGATGTTAGCTTCCATTAGCTCTCTAACCTTAGAACGGACTATCTGCCTTTCGTCTGGACTGAGCCTGTAAGGCCTACGATAAACAGTACAATTCGGGTCTTGAAGTCTAATAATTAATTCACCAGATATGACACGCGTACGGGGTAAACTATCAATAAAAGCGTGAGAATATTCCTTAAGTAGAGACAACAGAGGATCTTTATTCGGAATATCTGGGTCGATATCGTCAAGACTGTGCACGGACTCCGGTTTGTAAGTAGCAGTAGCAACAGATTTTTGTTTTGAGACAAGAAGAGACGACTCAGACATGCTAATTATAAACCCTTGTTTTAAGATTTCTCGACCAATCATTACGTCATATTGCAAACAATCATCGGGCAATACATGAAATAAAATCGATATACAACTCCCATTAATCAACACGTCACAAAGAATTTGTTCAGTACAGTCTACCTTGGTATAACCTATACCCTGTATTCGAATAGTCGCGAATGTACGTTCCCCTATGAAGTTACGGCTCACAGTTTGTTTAACGAGAGAGCATTCGGCACCAGAATCAAAATAAAAATAGGACGACTCACCAGACTGTTGTAATTTTCCACAAACGCCTGCCACTGTACAGACATCCACGCGACGCTCCGCTACAGCGCCGTCTCCACTGCTAGGGCCAGCACGGCCCACTGAGGTCGAGTTGCCCGCGCCCGCGTTGCCACGATGACAGTTGGACGCTATGTGCCCTCTTACGCCGCAACGGAAACAAATCACTTGTTTACTGGTTCCAGGTGTGACCGTCGATGACGGTTGTCTCTTATTGGCGGAAAGCACAGTTGGTTTGACGAAATTGGAACGACAGTCAACCGCTTTATGTCCTGGTTTACCACACTTATGACACTTGAATGTAACACTAGCACTCTGTGATTTGAATCGTTTCACATCCGATCCGTCCGTTAGTCCGACATATTCATTATTCCGATCGTTTTTCCGTTTCAAACTAGCACTTGCCTTCACTTCTTGCAGTAATTTGTTACGTATCGTAATTTCGCTTGTAAATGCTAAGCGGTACAGACGCGAATCGAACTGGGCAATATGAGCCAGCACATATGATGTAGCGATTTCTTCTTGACTTAAATCCTTCCATCTAGTCCAGTGATTCCCAAATTTATTTTGTCTACTGCCCACTTTGAAAATAAATATTTTTTTAGCGCCTCCATTTTTTCACCTATTTAAAAACCACTATAACTTCAAATTAAATTAATTAATTATTGTGACCTATATATGTATATTATGTATATTAACGGAGAATTCTAAACGAAACTTTTACTATAACCCGCAATTTGAAACCTGAGCGCAGTAGGTAACATACAACGGCACTTAGGTCTCAAGTTAACTCTTACGGGCTCCACCTGCCTATATGAATGATTATTGAAACGCAACTTTAGAGTATTAAAACAGAGTATCTTTTATTAAAAATATAACTAAAATAATCAATCCTTATATAAAATTTAATGTGAAGGATGAATCTGATGCTGTTTAATAAGTTCGTTGGTATCAGGTTCCAATTTACTCAAGAACAGTCGCAAGTCGCCACGTTCGGTAACAAGCAAACGATTTCTCTTTTAGTAAGCAGGGTTGTCACAGCACTAAATCCTCGTTCACACAAATATGACGATGGGAATGCTATCAAGAATCGTTGAACGATTGACCACAATCCAGGGTACAATTGCGGGATCGGTTTTTGTAGCCAAAATTCTTGGTAACCATTTTTGAACTTGATTTTTATTTCCTCGTTTGTTGTCAATTCTATAAGTTCTTCTTCCAGCTGAGGTGACATTGCTGTGTTGACATTTGAAAACGGATTCAACACCCAGTCTGGTATTTCCAAGTTCAAAATGTCCTGGTATCGTTCGGTGAAGTCAATGTGGAGGTTTTCCAAATGTTGGCAGTAGGCAAACAATTCGTCGTTACTGCATGATACTGATAAATTTGGAAAATTGTGAAACTTACGTCTGCCCAGATTATTTTTGTGTAGAAGCAGTTTGGCTGCGAAAGCAGCAACGACGTTTATTGTTTTAATTAAATTTAGTTTATCGCCTTGCAGTTGGAGATTCATGTCGTTGAACAATTTATACAGGTCTGTCATGTAAGCTATATCATTCTTTGTTGTTATGAGCTTGTCGTGCAATTCTGTATTTTTAGTTTCCAAGAACTCTATAACAGTGTCAAACAGATTGTAAAATCCAGTCAGACAATTGCCTCTTGATAGCCAACGAACTTCAGTATGAAACAACAAACGGTGAAATCCTCGTCATTAGTAACACAAAGCTGATGAAATAATCTATCATTCAAAGAGCTGTTGCGGATTTGATTGACTGCTTTGATGACATATTGCAGTGATTGAAATAGTTTTTCACTTAAGTTTCTAGCAACTAAATGTTGTCTATGAATAACGCAATGTACACCAAGGACATCTGAAATTTTATTTTTTAAGTACGCTGTGAATCCTTTATGGCACCCTGTCATAGCCGGAGTGCCATCCGTAGCAACTGAAATAATATTTTTCAAAGGAATCTCTTTCTCACCGCAAAACTTTTTCAATGTATTGAATATGGTTTCACCTTTTGTATCGGTCTCTAAATTTCTAGCAAATAATAGTTCTCCACATATTTTCTCATCTTTAATAAACCACGTAAGACAACAACAATGCTTCATTAGTCGGTAAAGTGGACTCATCGAGCTGAATTGACAATTGACTTATCCTCAGGTGATCGCACAATGATTCTTCAATGTTTTCAGCCATTTCATCAATTCATTTTTGCACAGAATTATTGCTCAAAGGAATTTTTCGGATAATATCTGCGGCCGGTTTATGAAGCACAGTAGTTATTACTTCATTTATTGCTGGCAATATTAACTCTTCTCCGATGTTATGTGGTTTGCCTTTTTGAGCAATTAACAAAGAGATATTGTACGAAGCTCGAAGTCCGTCGTCATCTTGCTTAGCAGCCGCCGAAAATAGTTTTGCTACACTTGGCTGAGTATTATGCTTCTTCTCTAGGTCTTGAAAATATGCTACATTCTTGTCTTTCTTATCTGGATGCATTTTATTCAAATGATCTTGCAGCCTTGAAGGCTTCTTTGCTTCATTAATGTTTTTAGACATAAAAGACACAAAGGCGACGATGGGTTTGTGGGATTTTCAATAAATCGGAATTTAATATATTCCGCACAGTGTTGCCGTCTCTTTTTTTTACTTCCGACATTGTTTTGCTTTGAGAAATACGTTCAACTTCGCGAGTAGTGTAGAGGAGGCGTAAGTACTGCTCATCTATTGCGCGCGAGACCACAAATGAAAATAAAATAAATATTACATTGTTTATATAGGAATGCTTAAGCAGCACGCACTGACAGGAATAAAACAAACATGCATAAACTCGTTTATCTCATTCGACGCTCAATCGTACTCAACAAGTCCGAACAAGTATTCAATGAACCAGCCGACTGATACAGGAATGCACAATTCGGGTTATTTAACAAAAACTTGATAAAACATGATAGATATCTACGAGTACTAATAACTATTAAAATGCGAAAGTGTGTCTGTTGCCTTTTTATTTGTTTGTTTGTGTGTACTTTCATTACGAAACGGAATGACTGATTGACATGATTTTAATTTTTTCTATATTCAATAAAATAAGACCCCCCCCCCCGCCTCTACACAACGCATCTTTCTTTCTGGGTCTCTTTCCGCCCCCCTTGAGACTTGCAGCGCCCACAAGGGGGCGTTATCGCCCACTTTGGGAAAGACTGATCTAGTCAATAGCATCGTTATCACACGGCTTACATATGCTGCGAGACATTCACCATCTTTCGGCTTGCCGTTATTTACGCCGATAAGCGTCGCAGCAAGTGTTTCCGTGGAATCGTAGCGTGCGAGAAACAGGCACGAAAATGTTGCCAAGTCATACCAGCATGAGAGATTTGTGACAACCACGACGAGGCGCTGCCCTTCAGTGCCTTACTGAGAGCTATGATGAGCGATGCACCTTCCAGTGTGCGTTCATTAACGCAAATATCAAACGTAGCGCACCAAGCACGTGGATCAGCATCTACTTGCTCTGGGTTGAACTCCGGCAGAGAAATCTTGGGTGACGATACTGGTGTTCGAAGAGTCTCAATCAGTTGCATCATATTTCTCTGCTGAATCTCGAACATAGTGCGCCAGTGGGTTTCAGATCCCACTTCTGATGACGGCGCCAGAGATGGCTGGGCGTTAGAATTGTCGTTCGGTGGTAAGGGGTCCATCACGATATTATAACAAAACTATAGTCAACAAAGATTTATTATCGAAAATCACAATCACAATAATTATAACTTAGTATTACTTCGAATAGGTAAACCGACAGTTTCGTCTTGGAGGTGTGGACTGTGCGGTTCCTCAATCGTAAGTGTCTGTTACACAGTCCCCCACTACCCAACACGACTCTGTCCACGTGACTTTAATAAGAATGACGTCACCGCGCTTACCCATTACTACATTAATCAATTCAGTGAGTTTTAATTAAAAAAATATTTTTGTTCCACGACAAATATATTATGTTTGACGGAACATTGGTTAAGAAACTATGAGCCTTTATATATACAAAATTATAGTTTGTCAAGTTCGTTTGTAAGAGTGAACGCTATCCGTGGAGGATTTTTAATATTGGTCAGAAGCGATATGGCTTACAAATCGCGTCAAGACATTATGTCTCACTCTATCGAACGTACTGTTGAACTATCCTGTGTAGAACTTCAACGGTACATTATAGTATGCGTATACCGCTCTCCTCTTGGAGACTTTAATATTTTTGAGGCAACGATGGACGACGTACTTAAACTTACTTGTAAAAGTAGTAAGTCTGTCATTGTATGTAGTGATTTTAATGTTGACTTGCTCAAAGACACCACGACCAGTCTCAGATTAATAAACTTGTTTAAATCTTTTAATTTGTCACAAACATTTTTTGAAGCAACAAGAATAACAGACACGTCTTCTACGTGTATAGACAATGTTTTTTGTCGCTGTGAGATATATGAAAAACTAATCATTAATAATTTAAGTTCTGACCATTGCGGCCAAATGTTTTCTGTTATAGATAATATTTATAAAGACAGACAAAAAATTACATGTAGGCCGATTACAACTAGCAGAATAAATAAAACTATTTTAAACGGATTTAAATCGCGTATATTAATTATTTTTATCATCCCGACGTTTCGAGCACTTTGCAGCGTTCGTGGTCACGGGTAGACTAAGGTGACATTTGTCTATTTGAGATTTGAGAAAAATATTATTTACAACTACCGCCAACGGTTTCTTAAATGATATCTTGAATAACGTTCCGGTTGCACGCAGAAGGCACTAACTGTATCTTTTGGTCTGGCAGTCTGTTGGACTTGGGATTTTAAATTTTTAATGAGCGGATCCCAGGTGTTTGAAAGTCTCCAACCATCTTCTCTATTGAAGTTCGGATGTTTTTGAATTTCAATAGCCTCGCGTATCATTCTAGGAATGAATCTGTGTTCTCTAGCGAGGATCTGTGGTTTATCAAATCGGATAAAATGGTTAGGTTTATCCAAGGCATGTTCACAAACTGCAGACTTTGAAGAACGCCTATTCTTGACATCTCCTATGTGTTCCTTGACCCTAGTACCGATGCTTCTTTTTGTTTGGCCTATGTAAGATAAACCACACTCACATTCGAGTTTGTATACTCCCGCAGTCTGTAAAGGAATATTACTCTTGATAGGTCTCAAGAACTGGCTCACTTTCTTATGAGGCTTGTAGATAGTTTTAATCGAAGCTCGCTTCAAGATGTTGCCAATTCTGTCTGTAACTCCCTTCACATATGGTAGAAATGCAGGTTGTCGCTCAACTGTGGGTGGCTTGATACGGCTTCTACGATGCTGGCGAGGCACGGGCAGCTTGTTCTGGTGGAGTGCAAGCTTGACGTGGTGTAGCTCGTCCTCTAGGTGTTCAGCATCGCAGAGATGGTGGGCTCTCTGAAACAAAGATTTGCCAACGGTAGCTAACTGACTAGGGTGGTGGTGTGAGTCACCATTGAGGTATTTATTAGTGTGTGTGGGTTTCCTATAAACTGTGTGACTTAATGTGTTGTCAGGATTCTTGATAATAAGAATGTCAAGAAAAGCTAAAACATTATTTGCCTCTAATTCCATAGTAAATTGAATGTTATTATTAATAGAATTAAGATGTTGTAAAAATGCAGACGTCATATCACTAGGTAATATTGTGAAAGTGTCATCTACGTACCGCTTGTAAAACCGAGGTGTGATTGGTCCGGAGTGAAGAGCCCTCTCCTCCAGGTCTTCCATGAATAAATCGGCGACCACGGGGGATACTGGAGAACCCATTGCAACTCCGTCGACTTGCACATAGAATTCATCATTCCACAATAAATATCCAGATGTCAGGCAGTGATGTAACAGCTCTGCATACTCAATAGGCATGTTTTTTGTTTGTAGCTTCCTCTTGACAATTTCGATGCAGTCTTGTATGGGTAGGTTGGTAAACAATGACTGGACATCAAAACTAACCATTGTCTCATTGTTGGCTAATTTGAGATCTTTGATTTCACCAACAAACTGGTAAGAATCCTTCACATAAGCTTCCGTGTGTCCTCGGAGTGGTGATAATATCCTTGCTATGTGTTGAGCCAATCTATATGTTGGTGTATCGATTTGGCTTACAATAGGACGCAACGGAGCACCAGTTTTGTGTATTTTAGGTAACCCATACAATTTTGGGGGCTTAGCACATGTAGGCACGAGTGATTTTTTATCCAGATTTAACTTTTCTTGATGTTTAGTTATTAACGCGGATGTCTTTTTGAGAATAGTATTAGTAGGGTCTTTTGTTACTTTTTTATAAGTTTTTTCATCCGATAAGATCGCGGTAATTTTCTGGTTATAATCACACGTATCCATCACAACGGTCGCGTTTCCCTTATCTGCCCGGAGGACTGTAATGTCTTTATTATTGCGTAAGTTCTTCAGTGCAATAGATTCATCACGAGTAAGGTTTCTTTTCGGTGGCCGGCTTCGACGTAAAACACTCGAAATGTCCTGTCGAATTGCTTCCGAGTCTTCCTTCGTGACATTATTCTTAAAAAGACACTCCTCTACGTGGCAAATAATGTCTTCAAACGGTATTTTGGATGGAGCCGGTGCAAAATTTAAGCCTTTATTTAATACCGTAATGGTTGATTTATCTAAAGTTTGTTTTGACAGATTGACAAGTGACGTACGCGCAGGTTGGTTTTTAATTTCCCCGGTGTTGCCATTGTTAAATTTATTCGAATTCGATTTCACTCCGCTAAGTTTTTCAAACTTATTTATCTGTTTTAATTTTAGATTATTATATTTTATAGCGGCTCGTTTATTAGTAAAATCGTAGCATTTTTGCCAATCTGTTTTTGATAAACTTAACTCGAGTTCTTTACTTAAGCTGTCAATTTGGTCGTTTAACCGTCGCGCTTCAAACCGATGTTCCCGGATTAGTTGTAATAACAATTTCTTACTTGCCTGGTTAAGTATTTTATCACCATGCTTTATGTCCTTCTTAGGCGCGATCCTTACACAAACCGGAATTAAATTATTGTCACGGCATCTTTTAAGGAAGTTAATGGACGTTACGTATCTTGCATGTTTCGTTTTCAAATACTCCAACCGGCGAATTTTATTTGATATTTCCAGTCCGTACTGGTTCACATATCGTTGTCTTAGATTTTCGCGATTATTATTCATTGAAATGAAACTATTTTAAACGGATTTAAATCGCGTATATTAATTATTTTTATCATCCCGACGTTTCGAGCACTTTGCAGCGTTCGTGGTCACGGGTAGACTAAGGTGACATTTGTCTATTTGAGATTTGAGAAAAATATTATTTACAACTACCGCCAACGGTTTCTTAAATGATATCTTGAATAACGTTCCGGTTGCACGCAGAAGGCACTAACTGTATCTTTTGGTCTGGCAGTCTGTTGGACTTGGGATTTTAAATTTTTAATGAGCGGATCCCAGGTGTTTGAAAGTCTCCAACCATCTTCTCTATTGAAGTTCGGATGTTTTTGAATTTCAATAGCCTCGCGTATCATTCTAGGAATGAATCTGTGTTCTCTAGCGAGGATCTGTGGTTTATCAAATCGGATAAAATGGTTAGGTTTATCCAAGGCATGTTCACAAACTGCAGACTTTGAAGAACGCCTATTCTTGACATCTCCTATGTGTTCCTTGACCCTAGTACCGATGCTTCTTTTTGTTTGGCCTATGTAAGATAAACCACACTCACATTCGAGTTTGTATACTCCCGCAGTCTGTCAATGTCATTTTTACAACATCTTAATTCTATTAATAATAACATTCAATTTACTATGGAATTAGAGGCAAATAATGTTTTAGCTTTTCTTGACATTCTTATTATCAAGAATCCTGACAACACATTAAGTCACACAGTTTATAGGAAACCCACACACACTAATAAATACCTCAATGGTGACTCACACCACCACCCTAGTCAGTTAGCTACCGTTGGCAAATCTTTGTTTCAGAGAGCCCACCATCTCTGCGATGCTGAACACCTAGAGGACGAGCTACACCACGTCAAGCTTGCACTCCACCAGAACAAGCTGCCCGTGCCTCGCCAGCATCGTAGAAGCCGTATCAAGCCACCCACAGTTGAGCGACAACCTGCATTTCTACCATATGTGAAGGGAGTTACAGACAGAATTGGCAACATCTTGAAGCGAGCTTCGATTAAAACTATCTACAAGCCTCATAAGAAAGTGAGCCAGTTCTTGAGACCTATCAAGAGTAATATTCCTTTACAGACTGCGGGAGTATACAAACTCGAATGTGAGTGTGGTTTATCTTACATAGGCCAAACAAAAAGAAGCATCGGTACTAGGGTCAAGGAACACATAGGAGATGTCAAGAATAGGCGTTCTTCAAAGTCTGCAGTTTGTGAACATGCCTTGGATAAACCTAACCATTTTATCCGATTTGATAAACCACAGATCCTCGCTAGAGAACACAGATTCATTCCTAGAATGATACGCGAGGCTATTGAAATTCAAAAACATCCGAACTTCAATAGAGAAGATGGTTGGAGACTTTCAAACACCTGGGATCCGCTCATTAAAAATTTAAAATCCCAAGTCCAACAGACTGCCAGACCAAAAGATACAGTTAGTGCCTTCTGCGTGCAACCGGAGCGTTATTCAAGATATCATTTAAGAAACCGTTGGCGGTAGTTGTAAATAATATTTTTCTCAAATCTCAAATAGACAAATGTCACCTTAGTCTACCCGTGACCACGAACGCTGCAAAGTGCTCGAAACGTCGGGATGATAAAAATAATTAATATACGCGATTTAAATCCGTTTAAAATAGTTTCATTTCAATGAATAATAATCGCGAAAATCTAAGACAACGATAACAGAATAAATAACTTTAAAAATATTGTGACCGATAAATTATCAAACTTATATGAGATTGAGTGATCCGAATAAACTTTATGGTTCCTTTTTTAATTTGCTTATCACCGAATTTAATAAGATTTTTAAAACAAAAACATTTTATAAAATTACTAAATTAAAATTTAGTGATTGGGCAACCGTAGGTATACACAAAAGCAGATGTCGCGGCTCCTGCTACAATTCACAGAGCAATGATGTCAACAACCGTCAATCATCTTAATTACACAGGCGCAACTATTAATATTTTTTTCTCACACTACCCCAAGCCATAATTACAATTTAAAATATTTTTTTTTTTGTCTAAAACGTATTCTATAATTCGCCTTTGTACTGTGCAACGGAACTGTCGATTGTAACTGAAATTAAACAAGATTTACAAGATTTTCGGGTTTTATTCCTAATTATAAGACTCGCAAGTGTCTCAAACGAAGACATAAATTGGTGACCCCGACGTGATCGACGAATAAATACAATATTCTACAAAATCAAGATACGAGGTGTCGACGTGCCAGGTTATCAAAAGTTAACGGCGTCGCATCAATTATCGAAGACGAATTCATCATTTCTGGTTGTCGTCGAGTCCGGCAGCGAAGCAATGTCAGTAAGACTTCGCCACGACTACGGCAGCATTCTATGAAAGGATAAGTGTCCTTCCTTTGTCCTTCCTACAAACCACGCTATTAACAATTCTTTTCTTCATTGCCTCCACAGTGCATTATTCATATTTTAAAATTATTTGCCATCAATTACAAAACAGTGAGTGTTAATTCCTAATAATTAACAGAAATAAATGCCAATTTTTTTTCCGTCACGTCACAAGTACAAAGGTCAAACGAGTTCAAGTTCAAGTTCATATACTTATTCAACTTTTTATTACGAATAATAAACAAAGTTACTTTCTCATTATTTTAAAACAATTTCTTTCAATACATTTCTAATTTTTCACTATATTTAAATATTTTATATTTACGTAAATTCAAATTAAACGCTAAAAGTTTATCTAAGCTATAACGATTAAGATATTACTAAATATATCCCTTTTAAAACTATAATAAATAAATAATTATACATTTTAATCATAGTGCCACGTGTTTCATGTGTGTTAAATAGTAATTATTCTCTCAGTTATTTAAATAGCTGCACTCTTAAAGCACCATATCATTTCACTGTTAGTCATCCTTTCCGCCGAAATTTCCAGGTGCCTGGCAGGACGCTGGTTTGTGCATCGAGCTATCAGCGACGCAAAACCGGTTTCTTTGCTGGGAGTATCGCCGAAGGGAGGAGAGTGACGCATTTAATTTACTCCAGTGCAGCTAAGTGGGATAAATTAATAATTTTTTGAATTTTCAATATTATAATTTAACTTAGATATTCGAAGTCATGGCTACTGATTCAGATAAACCTAGTATTAAATATAAGGAGTTAAGCTTAAAACGTAGTTCCATAAAAGGCCAGATTACAAAATTTAAAAATTATTTAACAACATTAGAGTCAATTCAATTATCTAGTACTAGCTTAGCAGAATTATCTTTAAAATTGAATAAATTTGAAACTTTATCTACTAAATTTGAAGATTTACAAACCGAAATGGAAGTGTTAAATTATCAAAACTTGGACTCTGAGATCAATGAGAGAGATGGCATCGAAAGCGAAATTATTTCTTGCATAGCAACAGCTAAAATTCTTATTGAAAATGCAAAAATACAATCTGAAGCGCGACGTAAATCTTTAGCTCCTGCAACCTCGTGCCATCACCATCATGATCCTGACAGTCTTGGTTTTAAGTTGCCACAAATTCAAATCGCTAAATTTGACGGCGCATATTTCCGCTGGCTGGAATTCCGAGATACTTTTCAAACTGTAGTGCACGAAAACGAACATGTATCCGATATTCACAAATATCATTATTTAATTTCATATCTCGAGGGAGATGCGACACGAGTAATTGCAAATCTCGAAGTGTCATCTTCTAACTACAAAGAAGCCTGGTCTTTGCTTTGCGAGCGATACGATACTAAGCGATTGTTAATTAACTATCATTTAACTGAATTATTTAACATACAATCTTTGGCAACCGAATCAGAACGGTCATTAAGATATTTAGTGGACCACGTTACAAAGAACCTTCGAGCATTAGCTAGTCTGGGACAACCCACTGATAAATGGGATGTTCTTGTAATATTTATGTTGACATCTAAGCTGCACAGCAACACTTTAATGAAGTGGGAAGAATTACGAAATTCATTAAATGAGGTTCCAACACTTGAACAATTCAATAAGTTCTTGACTAACCGAGCAGATGTTCTTGAAGCCTTGAATCGTGGTAAATCCGATAATAACAATAAACCTCAAAGGCCCATGCATATTTCTAATCATAATACACAATCAAAAAACACTTACACACCAAATAGTTATCCTAAAAATCAATATTATAATTTTAATTTGAATTATCGCCAAGAAAAACGTTCTTATGTTAGAGCTCTTACTAGTAACAATGAAAATAATAAATTAACTTGTAAAGTAATAATTTGTAAAGAGCCTCATCGAATTTATGAATGTCCTACATTTAAGAATAAAAATGTTAATCAAAGATTGGCTGATGTGAAAAAATACAATTTATGTTCTAATTGTTTACGATAAGGACACAAAGTGTCTGAATGTCAACTAGGTCCATGTAGGGAGTGTAAACAAAAACACAATACGCTGCTACATGTTTTTAATGTTACACTTTCCAATAATTCAAGTGAGCTACTGTCAACATTTTCAAATCAACATCCTATCCAAGTACTTTTATCAACTGTCATACTCCAGGTATCGAATCCTTTAACAAACGACACTGAAAACGTAAGAGCACTTCTTGATTGTGGGAGTCAATCTTCTTTCATATCAAAAAACAAAAATTACAATTAGATACAAAACAAATTCACGAAATAAATGTAATTGGCATTGGCAATAATTTATGCAACAAAATTAATGAAACTTGCAATATTTCATTAAAATCTATAAATACTTCTTACAATCTTACCTTATCTTGTTTGGTTCTGGATGAGCTGACGGGAGAGTTACCTAAGGCTTTTATAGATATATCTAATATTAAAATACCTTCTCATATACAGCTTGCTGATCCTAATTTCAATAAACCTGAAAGAGTAGATCTAATACTTGGAGCTGATGTATTTTGGAACGTCATTGGTACAGAGCAATACACGGGGGAAGGCGACCCAAAGCTAATTAATTCTAAATTCGGCTGGCTCATAGCCGGTCCTATACAAGCTAGTTGTTCAAAATATATTCAATGTAATAATTCTACGCTATATTCATCATGCAAACAGCAACCAAATATAGATCATATTATAACTAAATTTTGGGAGACCGAAGAGCTTCCAAGCATATCAACTTTTAGTCGCAATGAACAATTATGTGAAGAACATTTTTTAGTTAATACAACACGTTTAAGTACAGGTAGATTTTGCGTGAAGCTACCATTACTTCACGATTCTAATTATTTGGGAGAATCATATAATTTAGCTAAAACAAGGCTCCTCAATCAAGAGAAACGATTTCGTAAAAATCCCGTTTTAAAACAAAATTACACAGATTTTATTAGAGAATATGCTGAATTAGGTCATTTATCTGAAGCGACTGTAACTAAACCGACTACTGGTTATTTTTTATGCCACCATGCAGTATTTCGCGAAGATAGTGAATCTACCAATTGTTTGATGGTTCTGCGCCCACTTCCTACGGTTATTTTTTAAATGATATTCTTATGGTTGGCCCAAATGTACAAGACTCTCTTTTTTCAATATTGATTAGGGCTAGACAATACAAATATTTACTTACAGGCGACATAGAAAAAATGTATCGCCAGGTTGAGGTACATCCTAACGATCGAAATTTTGCAATTAATCCTATGGAGAGAAGACGAGTCACAGCCAATAAATACACTGCAATTAAATACTGTCACTTATGGTACGGCAAGTGCAAGTTATCTTAGTACGCGGTGTTTAAAACAAATCGGGGAGGAATGTGAGGATCCATTAATAAGAAACATTATTCAAAATGATTTTTACGTAGATGATCTTATAACTGGCTCCGATAGCGAATATGAGTTGCAGTACATACAAAATTCTGTTTCAGAAGCTTTAAACTCAGCATGTTTTACATTAAGAAAATACAAAAGCAATTTACAAAAATTATTTAAAGACGTTACTCTAAATGATAAACTAATACTAAGTGAAGCATCCAGCACTCTCGGATTGGGGTGGAATCCAGCTAATGACTATCTTCATTTCCCTATTAAATCTATACAAATTAATACAAATAAATGCAGCAAACGAATTATAATGTCACATTCGTTTAAAATATTTGACCCATTAGGTTTATTAAGTCCATGCATTATTGTACCTAAAATGTTAGTACAAAAACTGTGGCTTCTCCAAATAGATTGGGACGAACCCGTTCCCCATGACATTAAACAATCTTGGGACGATTTTAATAGCAATTTATGTTATCTTTCAAATCTAAATATTCCTAGAAACGTTATTTGTAATCAACCTATAACTACTGAAATTCATTCCTTTAGTGATGCCTCGCAAAATGCTTAAGGTGCTTGCATTTATGTGAAGTCTATTAATTGTAATAATGAATCAAGTGTAAAGTTACTGTGTGCTAAATCTAAAGTCGCACCCTTAAAACCTATGACGATTCCTCGCTTAGAATTATGTGCTGCCTTGCTTGCTGCTAGGTTAAGTAAAGCTGTTTGCGAGTCCATTAGGCACAAACCTACTCGTGTATTTCATTGGTGTGACTCCAGCGTAGTGCTTGCGTGGATACAAAACGTACCTAGAAATTTAAAAACATTTGTAGCAAATCGCATAGGTGAAATCACTGAAATTACTCAACCATTTGCTTGGAGATACGTACCTACTACCGAAAACCCAGCTGAGTTCATTTCGAGGGGCGTCAATGCCAAGCAGCTGGTAAATTTAAATCTGTGGTGGCATGGCCCTAAATTTCTAATAAAAGATGAATCTTCCTTGCCTCAACTGAAAATTACCCTCGATAAAGGAGACTTACCTGAAATTAAATCTAATTTATCCACTCTTACACAAACAATTATCAATTTTGAAAATTATTCCAATCTTTCTAAGCTACAAAGAATATTAGCATATGTAAAACGATTCATTCATAATACTAAACCTTTATCTTCTAAACGCTCTGGTACATTAACATCTGACGAATTAACTGAAGCATTTAATAATCTATGTTTTTTGGCTCAACAACAATTTTTTCCTCTTGACTACAAAGTTTTAATTCAAAATAAATCATTAAGCAATAAATCTAAATTTCTATCACTGTCGCCATTCATAGACCAAAATAATTTAATAAGAGTTGGTGGCAGACTTCATGCTTCTACTTATTCCTACGATAAAAATATCCCATTCTTCTTGATGCTTCTCATCATCTTACGAAATTATTTTTCCAACATGAGCATTTACGCCTAATGCATGCTGGGCCTCAACTTCTTTTAGCGTCTGTTAGAGAAACTATATGGCCAATAAACGGACGACGCCTTGCCCGCCGTATTGTTAACAATTGCGTAGTATGTAGACGATTTGAAGGCAAAACTTTATCTCCAAAAATGGGAAATTTACCAGCTCAGCGCATAATTCCAGATTTCCCTTTTCTGTCTGTAGGTCTAGATTTCGCCGGACCCTTTTTTATTTTGAATAGAAAGGGCCGTGGCTGTAGGCTTATCAAATGTTATCTTTGTATATTTATATGTATGCGATATAAATGTGTTCATCTTGAAGCTGTAAGTGGTCTATCTAAAGACGAGTTCATTATGACACTTCGTAGATTTATTGCTCGACGCGGTAAGCCAGCGGAGAAATTCTCCGACAACGGGCGTAATTTTGTTGCAGCTGCTAAAGAGTTAGGTTCATTTCTAAAATCAAATAATCATTTATTAACTGACTTTGCTGCATCAGAGGGTATAAAATTTAAGGTTATTCCTGCATACTCACCTCACTTCGGCGGCTTATGGTAATCAGGCATTAAGTCCGCAAAACACCATATAAAGCGCGTAATGGGCAATAGCCATCTTACTTTTGAGGAGTTACAAACACTTTTCGCACAAGTGGAGGCAATACTAAACAGCCGTCCCCTGTGTCCCTTGTCTTCCAGTCCTGACGATTTTCTTTCCCTTCCTCCAGGACACTTCATCATCGGGAGACCTCTGACATCCGTTCCATCTCCAAGTCTTGAAGCTGTCGACCCTAACAAATTGAAACGTTACCAGCGTTTGGAACAACTTCGACAGCATTTCTGGCAACGTTGGCAGAAGGAATACATTACTGAATTACAACAGCGACAAAAATGGATGAAGCAAAACGCAGATCTACATGTTGGCGATTTGTTTCTTATAAAAGAAGACTATCTCCCACCGCTCTGCTGGCGTCTTGGAAGAGTTACAAGGTTATTCCCGGGACCAGACGAAATAACTCGAGTAGCGGACATCAACACTTCAACTGGCTGCGTACGGCGTTCCCTGGTTCTACTTTGCCCGCTCCCAAAACCTGATGAAACTTCTGGTTGAAAGAAGACTCTTTCAACGGGGCGGAATATGTCGCGGCTCCTGCTACAATTCACAGAGCAATGATGTCAACAACCGTCAATCATCTTAATTACACAGGCGCAACTATTAATATTTTTTTCTCACACTACCCCAACCCATAATTACAATTTAAATTTTTTTTTTTTTTGTCTAAAACGTATTCTTTTAGACAATTTTTTTTTTTGGGGGGTAGGTGTAAAATAATCAAGTCCAAATTTTTTGTGCTCCTCATATTTTTTTTGTTAAAAATACAAAATCAGCTTTAATATCATAATAAATATGTACATGTGACACCTTACCACCTGCCAGCTCCTTTACTTTAAAACAATAACTGTGTTTGCACTTAATACAATACTGTGAGCTTCCAAAGAATATACTGCAACACACTGAAATTATGGAGTCTATTAAAACTACTATTGACGAACTAACTACACTGTTCAACACCAAAATGTCCGAATTTCAAAAGGAACTGAAGACTTCTATCCCTGCGACGAGCCCAACATCCAACATCAACTCTCAGTTCAGTGCATTCCGGTCGTTTGTCCTGACTGCCCTAGAAAATTTGCAATTGCAAGTTGAATTCCTATCTAGGCAATATGATCAGCTTGAAATGCACTCCAGGAAGAAAGTCATTCTACTACACGGAGTTGTTGAAGAGAGTAAGGAGAATGTTGCTGTCTACGCGTCGAAGGTGATTACTGAGCATCTCAAACTGCCACACATCTCTCCTGAGTCCTATAAGCATTGTCGCCGATT
The DNA here is from genome assembly GCA_037950945.1 of Hypolimnas misippus. Classification (NCBI taxonomy): domain Eukaryota; kingdom Metazoa; phylum Arthropoda; class Insecta; order Lepidoptera; family Nymphalidae; genus Hypolimnas; species Hypolimnas misippus. Next base: position 3,905,569 of record JBBEEQ010000007.1, read on the forward strand.
GGGTAACGTTATTGGCCAAAAGCCCCGTCCAATATTAATTAAATTTAAGGACGGTGGTGTGAAAGACAAAGTCTGGTCGGCTAAGACGAATCTTAAGGGCACTGGGATAACGATGTCGGAGTTCCTTACGAAGAGTCGACATAGAACATTCCTGGCTGCAAGGCAACGTTTCGGTATAACAAAGTGCTGGACTCGGGATGGCATCATCATAGTTTTGTCTCCTGATGGCACACGGCACCGTATATCCACCATGGCTGAACTGCAGGCGATACCAAGCTCTGTGGCTGATGCATCGGTCTCGCAAGCGTTGACACTCCCAGATGAAGCCTCCAAATCCACAAAAGGCATTAATCCTAGGAGTGTAAGAACTGTCAGGACTGCTAAAAAGTAGTTATTTATCTTGTTTCGAGGAATGAACACTTTGTTTTGTTAAGTAGGTAGCTACATTTCTTTGCCTTTATCATTATTTCTGTGTTTATATTTTTTTTTAGTTTAGTTTTACCTACTTTCTGTCAACTTTTATTATCATAATTTATAATCAATTGTATTTAATTTTAATGTTTACTTTAAATAATTTCATTATGTCAAATCAAATTGTTAAGAATGTCAAGTGACAGATAATAGATAAAAGACAAAACAGTGCGTTCGGAAACTACGGTAACACTACAGTGATGATACAATATCATTATTTTAACTTTTAGTAGATATCTATTATTTTGTTATCATAATTTACTATGTATAATACCTTTAACAATATTTTGTTTGGATTCATTTTTTTTTCGTGTTTGTTTATATGTTATTTGTTGTTGCTTACGCGTACTTTGGTTATTCTTATTTTTATATATATTTTTTTCTTAGTACTTTTATATAGCTGGCTGGTTAGAAGGTGGTTGCTACATTAATTTATTATAACAACAACAACAACAAATACTCTTTATTGTACACCAATAAAATAAAACAAATAAAATAGATACAATAAAGGTTAAATGTACAAAGGCGGTCTTATTGCTAAGATAGCAATTTCTTCCAGACAACCTTTGGGCATAGGACTGGAAAAAAAAACCTAAAGCGGTTTGGAGGCGTACAAAGCAAGAGTTATAAAATAAATTGACATAAATATATTATACAGGGTGTCCCAAAGTTCGACGTCAAGCCGAAATTTCCTGACAGGTAATGCCACACCAGTTATCAGAAAAAAAAAAATTAAGTCATGTATTTTTGAAGTTATGGAAATTTTTCTTTTATTCCAGAAAATGTACACCATGTGACAGTTTTTTCATTCCTGTTGTTACAAATATTTACTTTTTGCCAATTTTTTTTTCTCTTACGTCATCCCGAATAGTGCTTTATGTAACCTATGATACTAAACCCTGTGCCGATCACTCCAACTTGTAGGAAAATGTCATTTTATACCGTACCAAGTTTTCAAAATTAATTTTTCGCTCTACTTCAACTGCTCGTCCTGAAAAAAAGTGTACTACTGCAGTTTGGCAAGCAGCTTTAAAAGTTAGCGCATTTAATAAGGATTCTAACGTGGTATAACACTTACTCCATTATTTCTTAGATCGGCCATAAAATTTTTTTTTGTTAAACAAAGTCTGTTTTCAACAATCTCTTTGAAATTACAAAAAACGATTCTAGTGCACCCAAAGCGTTCCTAATGACCACAGCGTGGTTTAAATAAGATGGTGAGAGGCATTCCATAAAGTGTGAGCGAGACAGATAGTGACGCTTATGACATACGGACACAAATAAGTAAACTAGAGTAAAATAGACAGTTTCTTTTTTATGATTTTTATTACTTTTTTTTTATAAAAGATGTTCAAATTGCCGTCCTTCAGCAGCAATACAAGCTCGACATCTCCTTAAAAAAGATCGTGAAATGAGGCGGACAAATCTTCCATTATTTACAAATTCTACTACTTCCGCTATTCTCTGTCTAAGCTCTTCTACATTTTCAATCGACTTGGAATAGATTTTTTCCTTTACTGCTCCCCAGTAAAAAAAATCTAGAGGATTTAAATCGGGTGAGCGGGCGGGCCACGAGATTGTACCAGCCCGCCCTATCCATCTGTCTGGATATTCCTCGTTAAGGTGGTCTCGAACTAAGCGGCTGCAATGCGCAGGACAACCATCTTGCTGGAACCACATATCTCTTAAAATAGTAAGCGGCACGTCCTCCAGCAAATTAGGTAAATGATTTTGTAAGAAATCCAAATAAATTTCAGCATTTAAAACTTCAGGTAACTCAAAAGGTCCTATGACTTTTCCGTTCAAAATTCCAGTCCACATGTTGACTTTGAAACGGTACTGTGATCTATCTTGTCTCATCAATCGTGGATTTTCGACGTGCCACTCGTGTAGATTGTGTAGGTTCATGTAGCCGTCTTTTTTAAATGTTGATTCATCCGACCACAAAATTTTTTCTAAGAATTGTAGGTCTTCTCGGTGTTTTTGAATCATTGTTTGGCAAAAAGCAACCCGAGGTTCATAATCTCGAGGTAATAAGGTTTGTACTCGCTGTACATGAAATGGATGGAACTCATTTTTTTGTAGTATTCGGTGAGCTGTACTTTTGGGCACACATGTGCTGGCCTCAATTCCACGTACCGAACAACTTGGGTCCTCATCAACTGCTTGAAGGACAACTGCCTCGTAGGGTAGTGAAATTCTACCTTCACCATGCACTTGGTTTGGCAGTCGGCCCTCAGAGAACAGTAGACGGTGCACATTGGTAAAAACTCTGTGATCCGGATAGCGATCTGCATTAGGGTATCTCTCGCGATACCGTCTCGCGGCTTCACTGGCGTTACATAAACATTCTCCATAAATAAGGTGCATGTTGGCATATTCCTGTGTAGTGTACGTAACCATGGTATGGTACAAATACACAATAACACGTAAGTCCAGGGAAAAGCAAAGGTCGTCGTCAACTCCGTAAACGAAGCCAAAGTAGTTAGAACACAAAATAACACCAGCGATTACGAAAAGATGCGTAGTAAACGAAGGAGCGTTGCGTACTGATCTGTACTGCGTGTGTCAATACCAATAAGTAGCGTCTCTGCCTATCTTGCTCACACTTAACGTGACTCTCTATCTCTCTGTCTCGTTCACTTATTTGCGTCCGTATGTCATAAGCGTCACTATCTGTCTCGCTCACACTTTATGGAATGCCTCTCTCCATCTTATTTAAACCACGCTGTGGTCATTAGGAACGATTTGGGTGCACTAGAATCGTTTTTTGTAAATTCAAAGAGATTGTTAAAAACAGACTTTGTTTAACAAAAAAAAAAATTATGGCCGATCTAAGAAATAATGGAGTAAGTGTTATACCACGTTAGAATCCTTATTAAATGCGCTAACTTTTAAAGCTGCTTGCCAAACTGCAGTAGTACACTTTTTTTTCAGGACGATCAGTTGAAGTAGAGCGAAAAATTAATTTTGAAAACTTGGTACGGTATAAAATGACATTTTCCTACAAGTTGGAGTGATCGGCACAGGGTTTAGTATCATAGGTTACATAAAGCACTATTCGGGATGACGTAAGAGAAAAAAAATTGGCAAAAAGTAAATATTTGTAACAACAGGAATGAAAAAACTGTCACATGGTGTACATTTTCTGGAATAAAAGAAAAATTTCCATAACTTCAAAAATACATGACTTAATTTTTTTTTATAATTTTTCTGATAACTGGTGTGGCATTACCTGTCAGGAAATTTCGGCTTGACGTCGAACTTTGGGACACCCTGTATACATATCAATATACATATATAAATATAGAAAACATATATATACAAAAATGTAATACATACGATATATACATATACATACATATACCTACATACATGTAAATAAATGTGTAAAAATAAATTATGACGTATTAAGCGACAAGTAATGTTGCTTTAGATATTTTTTAAAACAAGCGTGGGATTGCGCTTGTCTAATGCGAATAGGAAGGGAGTTCCATAGGCGTACAGCTTTTACTGTAAAGGAATTGGAATAGAAGTAAGATGAATGGGAAGGAGTTTTTAAAGTAAGGGTATTATTGGATCGAAGGGAACGTTCGTGGATGTCACAAAGGAACTCAAAGCGTTCTTTAAGGTAAAAAGGTGTGTCAGGATGAAAAAGTACACAGTAAAGTAAGGAAAGGATATGCGTATTCCTGCGAAAGCGAATCGGAAGCCACTTGAGCTTATTGCGAAATTCGGAGACATGGTCATATTTGCGGAGACCAAATATGAACCGTATACAAAGGTTTTGGAGACGCTCAAGTTTATTTAATTGCTCCTCTTTAAGATCGAGAAAGCAAGTATCAGCATAGTCAAGAATGGGTAATAGGAGAGTTTGTGCCAACGCAATTTTGGTAGGCAATGGAAGAAAATACTGCAGCCGGCGAAGAGAACCCATGGCTGCAAATAATTTTCTACTAAGCTCGCTTACCTGCGGCGACCAAGACAGACAACGGTCAAAGACGACGCCGAGGTTTCTTACCTTATCGCTATAATTAATAATTGTGTTGTTATACGTAACTGGTGGTACAAGTGACCAATCTATACGGCAGACCAATTTGGGACTTCCGATTATGATGACCTGACATTTCGATGGGTTAATTTGTAGACCAAAGGAGATACTCCATACGTGAATGTCTTGCAAGTCATTATTCAAGTGTGTTATGGCCGTTGGTAAGTCAGTCAGTTTTGTGTGGGAGTAAATTTGGAGATCGTCTGCATACAAGTGGTAGAGAGAAGAAATATGTTGACTTACTGAATTGATAAAAATAGAAAACAGGAGGGGAGACAACATGCCACCTTGTGGGACGCCAGCATTTACGTAAGACCAGTTTGAATATGAATCCTGGATACGCAACCGCTGCCGGCGCCCGTACAAGTAACTACGAAACCAATCAATTACTGATGGAGATATGTTAAGAGAACGTAGGATAGCCAAGAGAATATCAAAGTCCACCGTGTTAAAGGCATTGCTAAAGTCAAGCAAAGTTAACACCGTAAGCCTTTGACTATCCATAGCAAGTCTAATGTCATCTGAAATTTTAACGAGTGCCGTGGTCGTACTATGACCTTTACGGAATCCGGACTGGAAAGGATTTAGGAGATTATTTGATGAAAGGAATACGGATAACTGATGATGAACAAGACGCTCCAATACTTTGGACAGAAAAGGGAGAATTGATATAGGGCGGAAATCAGTAAAGGTTATAGGATTAGATTTCTTAGGAAGAGGAATAATTTGGGCGTCTTTCCAACAGGAGGGGAAAATACCGGATGAAAAAGAATGATTAAAGATATGGGTTAGAATAGGAGTAATAAGATCACAAATTGGAACGATCATGTTACGACTAAGGCAATCACAGCCCACTGCATTAGAACTGATAGCAAGTAAGTTCTTCTTAACATCACATTCAGTTAATTGAGAGAAATTAAAAGAGGAAAACATCATGGGAGTATCTATGGCTGAAAGAAAACTAAGAGTGTTAGATTTTGTATTACTATCAATAGTAGAAGAAGAAGTGAAATATTTATTAAGTTCGTTAAGGTCAAACATGCTTGGATTGAGATTGTGCTTAACCTTGCCAACTCCCAATGACTTGAGGAATTTCCACACTTTGGCAGAATCTTCCTCCTCAGTAACAGATTTGTGAATATGGCGTCGTTGTGCATCTCTACATGCCTTGTTGCAGCGATTCCGAATTTTTTTATAAATCTCGCTATTGCATAAAGTCGGATCTCGTTTATACTTTGCTCGAGCTTTATTTTTTAAATCTTGTAACAGTTTGATGTCAGCGGTCAGCCAAGGAGCAGGCAAATGCTTAATACGCACAGGTCGTATAGGAGCATGTTTATCAAACAACTGTGTCAAAAGAGAATTAAAAATAGCTACCTTATCATCCACCGCAGACGTGCTAAACACCCCTGACCAGTCAATCCTGGCCGCATCTTCACGTAAGCAGCTCAGATCCATGCCACCAAAATTGCGCTGCAGAAGGATTCTTGACTTTGCTTTTGGGGGTCTAATTTTATAAGAAAGGAAAATAAGGTCGTGATATGAAAAAGCATCGGCTGAACAATGTCCATGTTTCTCAACGTGTTCGGGAGAGGAAACAAGAATTAAGTCAAGAAGGGAAGGAGTGCTGTTGGGAAAGGAATGCGTAGCATTTAAGGGAAGGATATGCATATTGGCCGAGTTTACAAGAGAGCAGAGGCGTGTTGACCTGCAGTCTTGTTTGAGCAAGCAAGTATTAAAATCACCCATTAATACTGTATGACTATATTGGGGAGTATATAATTCTAGGAGATTTTCAAACGAACCAAAATAATCAACAGTAAGTGATGGGTTATAATAAACACCTAACAGAAGTTTTGTGTGAGAAAATATGACCTCAATAAAAAGATGTTCGGGGCCATGACCGTCACACGAGGCGGAAGTGTTAATAACGGTAAAGGGGATGTGGGGTCGTAGGTAAATTGCGACACCGCCCCCTGTTCGGCCAATACGATCATTACGGATTAGATGGAAACCAGGAAGAGAGTAGGAAGTTGAGGGTAAACATGGTTTCAGCCAAGATTCTGATACTAAGATAGCATGGATGTTTTTATTATGAAATGAAGATAACATATCGGGATAATGAGCAGGAATACTTTGGGCATTAATATGAATAATGTTAAAGGTTTTTGGTTGATCAAGGAATTGGGAATCAAGAGTTTCGGAGAGAGAGGGAATACTGTGAAAACTAAAATCATCACTGTCCACCCCATTAGAAGATGAAAAGGAATGAAAGGTGCTGTTGTTGTCGCTTGTCATAGTTAGTATAAATATATAATAGAGAAGATAATAGATAAATAAAAAAAATAAAAAATAAAATTAAAAAATATCTAAATATTATAAAATATATGAGAAAAAAATATATATAAATATGTAATAATAATGATAAATAAATAAAATAAGATTATTATAAATGTGGTCTAATCTAACTGTCCATACACCCGCCAGCGTATGAAAAAAAGGCCTTACACTTTAAATACTGTAAACCAAAAAAAAAAAAAATACAAACAGACAATGACAGCAAATATAACTAACAAGGGAAAAAAATAATAAAAAGTAAAATAATACGGCATAAGAACAAACGAGAAAACATGTAAAAATAATTACATGTAAAGTAAAAAAGAAATTAATTATCTATGAAAGTAGAAATATCTATCTTAATCACAATTAGATATCTATGTTTAACAATCTTTTAATTAATTCATTCCGAATTCATTTCCGAACGCGTGGTAACTGGCAACACGTTGTCAATGTCAAGCTGTCATTGTCAAAAATATAAACAATATTCTCGCTTATGTAAATAAAAAGTTATTCTAAAACAATAAAAAATATTTAAAAAGTGAATGTGGGTACGTTATAAAATAAAAAAAAAATGTTAAAACGGTGACTAATAATCAGGTACAATCGTAAAACAAAGTTTAAGTATACACATTAGAAGTGACTAACACAAACGAATTAAAATATAAAAGTTATCACTTATTTTTTACCACTCGCTTGGTACGAGGAGCAGTCACCTTTTGATCAGCAACTCTGGATGCCGCAGTCTTCTCTGGTGGTGGAGATTTTTGCGAGGATGAAGGAGAACCGGAGATGCAATCAAGATCAGATATGCACTCAGCCCTGTGGTGAACACCATCCGGAGTTACGATGTGGATGCAGCCATCCCGTGTCCAGCAATTGCTTACGCCGAACCGCTGTCTTGCCTCTAAGAACACCCGGTGCCGGGTTTTTGTCAAGAATTCTGACTGTGTAAACCCAGTACCCTTAAGTTTGGTTTTGGCGGACCAGACCTTATCTCGGATAACAGCATCAGTAAATTTTATTACTATTGGCCTGGGCTTTTTGTCCAATGAGCGACCCAACCTATATGATGCCTTAATGCTATTGCTGGAAAAATTGGCAAGGTTGAGATAGTCCGCAACAAGGGTGGTGACTCGGGCCGAGGTGTCCTCAGATTTGTTTTCTGGCAGTCCATGGAGTAACAACATCTTCCTTCTGCGTCTAATCTCCAGCCGATCAATTTCTCTGCCGAGAAATTCAACCTGTCGCTGAAGCGTGTTCAGTGCCGTGACAATGAAGGTTTAAAATGCAGTAAAATCTGAAGATAGTGTTGCAGTGGAAGCTGGTGAATTTCCTTTGCTTAGCTCTTTTTGGAATTCATACATTCTGGCGTTGAACATGTCTGACAGTGCAGAAATTGAGTCCTTCATGGCATCCATTGTTGTGAGTGATGCGGTGATTTTCGTTGGTGATGACTTTTAAATTAATTTAAAGTGTAAATCACAAGGAAAACACTTGCTGGTAGGTAGTACAGTGCAAGATTATGTGCACATATGTAAATTATGTATTAAATTTATTTATTTTTAAAAAAATAAATACGAGTGTCAAAAACAACTGTGTTGTCAGTTTTACGCCTCCTCCTTTATTATACAGGGTCAGTACATGTTATGTGTTTTAATTGAAACTGTTTAAATGGAATACGATTTCAAGGCCATATACAAAATATTATTTAAATCGGATTACTAGTTTAGTCTCTAGACAGTTCTAAAGTTTTAACTCAGCGACGCGCTCAGAAAACATGATGTATATTTTATAACAACGAATGCACCTAACTACTTGAACTATGAATGGAAAAAGATACACCGTTGCCGCTTTGACAAAATTAAATTATACAAGGTCACGGCTATGTATCAGATTAATAAATTCGTAACATAATAAGAAAGCAAAATAGGTACATAGCGTGCGCTTCACTTCTAGGTGTAAAAGAAATAGAAATAGGTCAAATATTGCTATTGCATCCTTGCAGACGAAAGCGAGACACCAATAATACAAAAACCTGTTAATTAGTGTGCCGATGCTTATCTCTCGGGATGCACGTTACGCAATTCGGAAGCGCACGCGCCACTTTTTTGTCGTAATCTCGCGCCAAAGTATTTGTGTTAAGTATTTGTTGTTATAGTGATAGGACACCGAAATTAATAGTAGATTAGTGATAGTACATATTTATTTTATAGTGACAGGACACGAAACTATAAATTTTTACTTAATATTAGTGTTATTTTTGTTGTTTTTTATGTTTTATAGTGACAGGACACGGATTTTAGTTTTTAATTGTGCTAAAACACTTAACTAGAGTTTAAGACAATGCCTCGCATTACGTACACCGCTTCATAATACACGGACATGGTTTTAATGTACGGGGAATGCCACGGAAACGCGGCCTTAGCTTTACGAACATACCGAGAAAGGTATGGTGAGAGACGCATGTGCCCCAGTAATCCTCGCATTATAGTGCTGGCAGTTCAAAGGTTAAGAGACAATAAATGCATTGTGCCGCAACACGAGGGAGTCCCATCACGACAAATACGCGCCTCGTTGGAGGAAAGAATTTTACAGTATTTCTCTGACAACCCGACATCGAGCCTTAGTAGAGCCGCGCGACAGTTTAATATTTCCCCTAAAACTGTGCATAAGGTTTTAAACGAAATAAACGCAAACCTTATAAATATTGTAAAACACAAGCGTTGTTGCCGAGGGACTGGCCAGTGCGTAATAATTATTGCGAATGGTTTCTAAATAAAATAAATGGTGAGGTCAATTTCTTATCGAATATACTTTGGAGTGATGAAAGTACTTTTGTTAGCAACAACCACAAATTTAATAACGAAAATAGAAAATAATATTGTCCGTCGGTACGAATTATGTGTACAAGAAAATGGCGGACAGATTGAACATTTAAAAATTTAAAGCATTAAATGGGTGGAAGTGTTTCTTGTGCTCGTATATCGTCAACTTATCTACCTACGGCGACTTATGCCGCCGCGCCGCGACCGACGTAAGCGCACCCGCTCGCGCTCGGGCGGGCGGGGCGGGGCGACACGCGCTCGATAACTCGAGCGGCGTTGCCACTTTGATGACTATACCTAGAGGTCAGTAACAGTTATTTACCATTTACAGGCTGTTTGCATTTTATTTCGACTATTTAGCGATTTAATTTGTTCGAAAAATTTTTTTTCGTATTTTCCATAGGATTCATTTTTCTACGGGTTTGAAGTGTTTCTCAATAGGAATAATATACGTAGTTTCAATTAGTACACACAGTCCGCATTGACCCTGTATAATAGTAGTAAATATAGTATAGGTTTATTTTAATTTATTTTATTGGATATTTATAGCATATCTATACATTATATATATATATATACATATATATATACAGCTTATTATTATTATGTCATCAAATATTAGTATAGACAGTGATTATTTTTTATCTGCGTCTTCCGATGATTCGTTCAGTGATGATAGTTACCACAGTACATCGCCTCTTCCGCTTAATGTCGCCATTGATTCTTATTTCTCAGATTGTTTGAAAAACTTTAACGTCATTCATATTAATGCACAAAGTATACCGGCTCATTATCCTGATATGCTTGCGTCTTTTGACTCCCGTAATATTCACGCCATACTTGTGTCGGAATCATGGCTTAAGCCATGCTTACCTTCAACGTCATACTCATTACCTGGTTTTAGACTAATTCGTAACGACCGCATTAGTAAGAGGGGAGGCGGAGTGGCGATCTATTTGCGATCCTATATTCCTTTTGTTCTACTTAGTTCATCACCACCGTCTTCCCTGGCTGATGCGGCCGAACACTTATTTATCGAAGTTTCTTTATCTAATTGCACTAAAATCCTTCTTGGTGTTTACTATAACCCTTCTTCACTGATTAATTATTATCCTTCTCTTGAAAACGTTTTAGGAAATCTTTTACCAGGTTATAGCCACTCTATTATTATGGGAGATTTTAACACCTGCTTACTTAAAGGCGACACTAAAAGTAGGCAACTAATAGACATAACGGAATCGCATAACATGAAAATTTTACCCCTAATGGCGACACATTATTTCCCTGGCTCTACACCATCACTTCTGGATCTTATAATGGTCTCTTCTCCGGACTCCGTTACTAAATTCGGTCAATGTTCTGCTGACGCCTTTTCGTATCACGATATGATTTATTTCTCATATAACATCCGTCCTCCTAAAGCGAAATTGAGAATATTTCTGCAGCGTAGTTTTGGAGGAATGGATTGAAGCCGTCTTTGTGACGATGCTTCACAAATAGATTGGACTGCGGTTATAGCTGCCGAAACAATCGATCAAAAACTTGACATTTTCAATTCATTAATTACGCAGCTATACGATAAACACGCCCCCATTAAACCAATCAAAAGAAAGCACCTCCCAGCGCCTTGGTTGAGTGATAGTATAAAGGAACTTATAGATAAAAAGAATAAAGCTAAATACAAATTTAAATTAAACAACTCAGACACTAACAGGGAAAAGTACAATAAAGCGCGAAATCGCTGCAATACTTCGTGTAGAGATGCTCAACGACGCCACATTTTCCAATCTGTCGAAAACGACGACACAGCAAAAACATGGAAATTTCTCGAATCTCTTGGAGTTGGTAAATCTTCTCATAACGCTTCTATAAATATTGACATCGAACTCCTTAATCAACACTTTGCCTCGTCATCTGCACTTAACAGTGACGAAAAAAATAACACAATTGATATTATCTCTTCTTATCCAACTCCTAACTTTCCCCCGTTTAGTTTCGAATCTTTCTCTGACTGTGATGTTAAAAAGAACATTATGTCTATATCCTCGAATGCTGTTGGCACAGACTGTATCAGTCGTAATATGATCATTCCCATCCTTGACATTGTTACTCCTATTTTAACTCACATTTTAAATTTCTCCCTTACTTGTAAAAAGTTTCCTGACGCATGGAAAAATGCGCAAATCATTCCAATCCCAAAAAAAGGTAATCCCCAAACAGCTTCCGACTTTCGTCCTATTTCTATTCTTCCTTTCCTTTCCAAAGTCCTTAAAAAGCTCATTTTCCAACAATTTAATGTTTTCCTTAATACGCACTCTCTTCTTGATCCTTTTCAATCCGGTTTCCGTACAGGTCATAGTACGACCACAGCCTTAATTAAAGTTACAGACGACATTCGATGGGCTATGGACAATAAACAGCTCACAATTTTAGTGCTCCTAGACTTCAGTAACGCATTTAATTGCGTCGATCACGATATCTTGTTGAGTCTTTTAGGTTCTTTTAACATATCTCCATCAGTGAAAGATTGGTTTCAGAGTTACCTCAGAGGCAGAAGACTGTAATGTTGGGACAATAAAAGACGGCTGTTCGGTTCCAGGTTCTGTTTAATACTGCATACAAGTTAGGTACAACAGGCGAATGCCGTAGGCTACTACATCACACCTCCCACGGCATTTTAAGAAAAAAAAATGTACATATATATTTTTTTTTTTTCGAAAACAATTTTATCAGTTTTATTATAATCTAAATAGACTTTTTCTTATTTTATTACAAAAGGGTTTTATTTTATTTTTAAAAAAAGATGACAAAATAATAAAAGAAAAGAACCTAGATATCTTAATCTAAAAAGAAGAAAGACAAAAAGAAGAAGAAAGAAGAAGAAAAACAAATATGACCTTGAAAAAATATGGTAAAATATGACGTTTAAAATCTAAAGTAATATTAATATATCTTATAAACTATATTCTTATTCTAATCTATAAATGTTAGTTGAAATATTTTTTTTTTGTCTCATTCCAGTTTTGTCATATTTATTGTCGTTATACGTTATATGTCTATATCCATGTAATAGAAACGAGCTATTTTCGTTTCTTAGCCTTTGTCACAATTAATGTATACACTTTGGGCCTTAAGACGTCTTATTATTATTTTTTTAATCCTCGAGTTTGTACCATCGCGATCTTAATTAATTTCTCTTTTATCTCTAAGATATAACTTCTCATTTCAGGCGCGCCCATAGGCCTTTTTAAATTATTATTTTATTAATTATTATTTATTTATATTTGATTGGGTGGCCCGGACCACTCCCAATATATTTTATTTTATTTATTTGGTAAACCACTTATTTATTTATTTGTACTCATTGTCACAATCTTTCACGCAGACGAACTCGCGTACAGCATGATCAAGTAATGTGCTAGTACTTTATTTTCATTTTTATCCTCTTTCAAAACAATAAATAACCATATCATTCCTTTTTCCATCACCTTTCAATTTAGCATATCGATATATTAGAATAACAAACGTTATGGCGCCAAAACATAGTTAAGCCAATATCCGATAGCCAATTTCATACAATCATACCAAGATAACTTGCGAATTAGATCGACATAGTTAATTACTCCTTACATATATGTATATTCACACTCCTTATCTTACATTTGAAACTTTCTATAACCATACTTATATAACCCTTTCTTTCCTTACATCTATTAAAAATCTTTCATTTCATAACCCTGCCAAAAACTTACTCCTTTACTTTAGAGCTTTTCTAAAACTCTATTTATTCATTATTTTTTTTTTTTAGGACTGCAGTGTCATATACCTCACATTGGCGTCTCGCGCACAATGTATGATAAGTCATACAACCAGTACCTATTGATATACAATTATTGTACCATTAAGCTACAATAAAAAAATATATTTTATTTCAATTAATTTCATACCCAACATTCTATATGTGCCAAGGAAATTTAACTTGTCCACGATTATTCATCGGTTGATCTATCCGACTACAAATAGTCAAGCTAAGCTTCAAAGGCACATTTTCCAAAAAAAAAACGTCAAACCATACCATCTACATAATCGTACCACTCTCACACACTAACGTAAATATACGCCATCAATCTATACTTTATCATGCCTTTCATTTTACATTTTTATCTTAATCCATATTAATAAATCTCTTAATTTTATACTGTCCTTTTATATCCGACATAATATATTTCCTTCAATGTCATAATATTGACACCATTTAGTTTTTATTCCATTATCGTTTTCCTTTAATTATCCGTGTTTTTTTATTTATTTATTTAAGACTCCTTGTCTTTAAAAAAAAAAGAAAAAAGAAAATTATTAAAATGTAGTATTCGATTATTTTAAGAAAAAATAAGTTATTTTTAGTCTAAATTACGACACTAATAAAGTGTTATTTAAAAATATCAAAACAATATAAATTAAAAATAATGACAAAGGCAAGCCAGGAGACAACAATGGTATCTAAGAATGATTGCATCAGCGTTTAACCTGAATCTTCAATATCATATTAGTTTACAAATTCCACGCCTTATTCGTAAAACTTCGCGTCAACGTTTTTATAAAATTTGAGCTGCACCATGTATGGGAACCAAGAGTTACGTTTCGAAGAATATGTAAATGTGAACCGTGCTATGTCATCATATTGAGAATAAAGTTACCTTGTTTACAATTATTACAACATTTAATAAACGCGAAATTTTGTATTCAGTTTTCGATAGATATGTTTTTATTGTGCATTTATGCTAATTTATTTGAGTTTTTATGTTTTATACACGAGTTTTAATACAAATATATTTTTAAACATTAGGTATCTAATTCTCTATCTAAATAGTACTGTTTATGTTTATAGTTTATATTTTTTTTTTTTACGTCTTAATTAGTTTTTAAAGAAGTTATATTGAGTTTTATATTCCACCGATACTCTGTTTCTACTCTATATTCAATTAATGTAAAAATGAAAAGCGAAATTCAATATACAGCGTGTTGAAAATAAAATTACACACAAATTATAATCCGCGATTAATATTTCTTATTATACTCAAGACAAAGAGACAGTTTTAAATATTGAGTGTTTATCATCTTATCATGATGCTTTTTTTTTTATGGAATCTCATTGGATCGTCTTACATTTTTATTGTATAGTGTAGTTATATTGATATCACAAGAATGCCAGTAATGCATTTACTACATATAGTATTTTAATTTAATTGATTAAGGACACACTTTACTTTGACGGACCTTCTGAAGAATTAGTTCTCATTTGATTTTTTTTTTTTTAATTCATCGTTTACAGCATATTGATAATATTATTAAAGTTAATTTTAAACCAATTAGAACAAAACGCTGTATTTTTTTATAAATATATTTTTTAAGTTTTTAATTACAACTTAGACACATTTTATTATTTAATTATTTATTTTAAACAAATCATGTTTAAATCTTTTAATTTTGACTAAATATTAGATATTGACATATAATTAAGGTTTTTTAATTAAGGTTTTCACTTATTTTATATATGTACCAGCTGATCCACCTTAATGGCAATAAGGTTTTATTATTAAAATTGCGACTATAATTTGAGATTTAAACTATCCTATCTCTCAAGTTGGATCGAACTGCACATGGTGTGCGAATTTTATTATAATCGGTTAAGTGGTTTAGGAGTCCATTGAGGACAACATTGTGACGCGAGATTCATATATATTAAGATTTTTATGATAATTTATTTATACTACAAGTTTCGTGAACATTTTTTTTGTTTATTGAAGTGAATAATAGCCGTGTAAAACGAATTTATAGTAATTAAAACTTATTTAACTCAACTTATTTTTCGATTTTTAAGAGAAAATACAAATTCATGAATGATAAAATTTAACTTAATTAACCGACAATTCAACAATTGACTTACAGTTTGAAACATATACATATAAAATTATAAACTTTATCAGTTAAAAAAAATAATTATAAAGTACAAATTATAAAAGTTAAAATGACATACCCAAAATTTCAGCATGTTGGCTGTTTCACGTGCTTGTTATCTAAAGTTTGGCATCGCAAATATTTACACGTTTACAATTATACATAGAAACACAATTAAATTATCAATATATTTTAAAATAACGTACGAAAAATCGTTTTATTGAATGTGAAAATTCGAATGTAACATAAAGTGATAAAAGTGAAAATTCTTTTTAAATCAAAACAATTTACCATATTCTCAGACATTTTGAATCAAATAACGACAAATGTTTTACAGTGCGAATATTATGACATAAAATTAAAAATAAATTGAGTATAATCTATAAGTATTTATCCAATATAAAAAGAATATTATAACAATTTGGTTATTTCACATTAATTTTTGATAAAGGAACATATAAAAGATATTTTTTGTTACATAGATAATGTTTAAAATTATTTTTTTTCTATTTTGGAAAACATTTTTCTATTGTAGGAAAATATTTATGTTACGCTTTATATTTGACAAGTGCGTTTAATTAATAATATCATTTCTTTTTTCTTATTAAAATGAACATAGTGAACATTCTAGCTTTTAATCATATTGAAATAATATTTTAAACATACATATAATAGAAATAAAATCAGATGAAAAATTGATATATTATGACAAATATGTATGTGTATGTAACTTTAATTGAGAAATTTATTTAAACATTGCACTAAAATATCAGAATCTGTCTCTACATCAAAAAAGTTAAGTCTTAATTTGATTTGTTTTTATTACTTACATGTTTTTTTTTTAACAAGAATAATAATTTAAATTGATTTTTTTTTAATATAATCCACAATTTACTCACCTTTATTTTAAAATTACACACAATTACGTTGATTAAATTGATTGTTGTATACCATTATTGTCCTTTAAATTTTTCTTAATTCTCTTCATAGAAACAATTATTCACTTTTTCATTACTTCAAAACTTGTTGAAGTTATTGTTTTTCTTTTTTTTTCTTGCTTCATTTTCTTCACGATGCACGCGGCGTATTCCTTAGAAAACGTACTTGCTGTCTTGAAAATATGCCTCGATAATATTTTCTTTTTTTTCAATTTCCTTTCTTCTTTTTGCATTTTCTTTAAAAAAAAATATTGTCAGTCGAATAGTAGATACCTCTTGCATTTTCTTGTGTCTTCCTTGGCTGCGACTTTTTTTATTATTTTATGCGTGCAAAATAATTTATTTTCAAATTCTTTTTCTTCATATTTTAGAATGTGTATAGAAAATTATTCATTTTTAATACTTCATAATTATTATCTTTTTTCTTTGCACGTTATTCATTCTTTGTCAATCCGAGTTTTTATTTATTTATTTTTTATTTTTTTTTGCGATTTACTTTCCATAATATATTTTCATTATTATTTAAAATTTTATCGGTGGCCAGCCGGTGCACGCGTCGCAGGCTAGCGCGCGCACACCGACTGGCAGGGTCGCCATGTAATGTTGGGACAATAAAAGACGGCTGTTCGGTTCCAGGTTCTGTTTAATACTGCATACAAGTTAGGTACAACAGGCGAATGCCGTAGGCTACTACATCACAAGACAACGAATTCGTATTGACGAAACTTTCTCGTCATGGTGCGAAGTCAATGCTGGGGTGCCTCAAGGTGGCGTGTTGTCTCCATTATTGTTCTCAGTCTTCATTAACTCGATTACTCGTATTATCTTCTCTCTATCACATGTATGCAGACGATATTCAAATTTATCGACACTCAACCCTTGAGAACCTGTCTAACGCTGTTGCTGCTATTAACAG
Source organism: Hypolimnas misippus (assembly GCA_037950945.1). Classification (NCBI taxonomy): domain Eukaryota; kingdom Metazoa; phylum Arthropoda; class Insecta; order Lepidoptera; family Nymphalidae; genus Hypolimnas; species Hypolimnas misippus. The sequence goes on from JBBEEQ010000007.1 coordinate 3,923,068, forward strand.
TGACCTAGTGGCTATTTATAAATGGAGCAAGCAATACGGTCTTAATATCAATCCTACCAAGTCACAGGTCATTGTTATTGGAAGCCCGGCCATGACTGCAAGAGTTGATTTGGCGAACATTCCTCAAGTTGTATACAACGGCACTAATTTACCTTACTGCTCAACTGTTAGAGACCTTGGTATACATCTTGATCGAACACTTTCCTGGTCGGTTCATTTAACTGATATCAGTAAAAGAACGTACGCGTCATTAAATTCCTTGCGGCGTCTTCAAAATGTACTACCCATTCCTACCAAAACTATGCTAGCAAACTCCCTTCTTCTATCTATTCTCGATTACGCGGACGCAAGCTATCTTAATTTAACCGAGGACCAACTTACTAAACTTGAGCGATTACAAAATCTAGCGATTCGGTTTATTTTCGGTCTCCGAAAGTATGACCATGTATCAGAATTTCGTTCAAAACTCAAGTGGCTTCCAATACGACGTCGCCGAAACTTACATATTCTCTCTCTTCTGTACTGTGTGTTGTTTAATCCGACTGCTCCTTGTTACTTAAAGGAGAAATTTGAATTTCTTGGAGATCAGTCAAATATACGATCATCACGACGCCTTATCCTTGAACTGCCCGTCCATACCAGTAAGTTTTATAAGCATTCTTTTACAGTGCAGGCAATAACGCTTTGGAACGATTTACCGCTAAGCATAAAGCAGTCTAAATCACTACAAATATTTAAAAATTCTCTAAAGAAATTTTATTTAGATAACAATAATGATGACATTTGAGATTAATATTTATTATATAATTTTATTTATTTATTTTTTTTTTGAATGTACTATGTTATTTAGGTATATTATGTATAATATATATATCTATTATATATATTTGGTATATATTTTATGTATTACATTTATTTACGTATTTTGATTATTTATTAGGATGTATTTAGTATTAGTATTTTTTTAAATGTGATTTTATTATTGCACCACCATATTGCCGTCTTCCATACACACTATTCTTCCTATAAAAATGTTGTCTGGAAGAAATGGCTTATAAGCCATAAGACCGCCATTTGCTTCACCGCTGTATTTATATTTGAAGAATATTTTTTTTTTTTTCATTTTTATGTGTTAAGGTGTGCAATAAAGAGTTAAATATTCTATAATTCGCCTTTGTAATGTGCAACGAAACTGTCGATTGTAACTGAAATTAAACAAGATTTACAAGATTTTCGGGTTTTATTCCTAATAATAAGACTCGCAAGTGTCTCAAACGAAGACAGCAGAGATAGCTATATGAATTTTACAGTATGAAGCAGTTTAATCAATCCATTGAATTTAAAGAATATGTAAAAAACTATTCCAAAATTTTTAAATCGGTTTGCATGTACGCAAAATCTAAATATATTAAAAACAAAATTTTAAGTTCGGACGATAAAATTAGGGTTACATGGGATATATCAATCAATAGTAGTAGGATCAATAGTATGTCGGGACAGTGAAAGAATAATAATGAAAGGATTAAACTACAGGTAGATAAAGTAAACATTACTTCGGAAGTAGAAGTGGCAAATGTTTTTGAAATTTTTTTTGCTAAAATACATTAAAATACCTAACGAGGTAACATCCCATTTAAACTCGTCTACATTAGACGCTACCACATTATTAGAAAATAACGTCGCTCAATGTTGTGTCCGTTTTTCGTTCGAATACGTTAGTCCTTGTGATATTATTAAAACATTTAAATCGTTAAATATTAAAAAATCCATCATATCAGTCAAATTACTTAGTACTATCATGAATGATATTGCTCCTCATTTAGCTTTAGTTTTTAATACATGTGTAGATTCGGGGTCGTTTCCTAACCTTAAGAAAAATAGTAAAATAATACCTCTTTTTAAAACAGGGAATAAGTGCGATCCCAGTAATTACCGGCCAATTTCTATACTCCCATCTTTAAGTAAAATTTTCGAAAAAATTATTTTAAATCAACTTCTTGTACATTTTAAAGCTAATAATATTTTCCATAGTGAACAGTACGGGTTTACGAAAGGTCGTTCTACGACTAATGCGGGAGTGGCCCTTCTAAAGCATATTTATGATGCTTGGGAATAGTCACAGAATGCTATCGGAGATTTTTGTGACTTATCAACAGCGTTTGATTGTGTTGTACATGAAACGCTATTGAAGAAACTTAATTATTATGGTACTAGCTGTGCCCGCGACTTCGTTCGCGTGGATTACAGAATGCTTGGCATGTCTCCTGCAAAGCAGGGTTATAATAGTCTGCGGTGCTGCTTAAGAAAGGAGCTTTTTTACTTTGGATTTGGGAACTTCCTGGTTGTATTTATAAGCAGACACTAACTCAGATACGGTATTCCTCCACGGTTTTCACAATAAATGTTGAAGAAAAGTGTTTTATGCTACTCTTTAAAATTTCGCCTTTAAAAGTGTATGTTCCCGCCGAGGTTCTCCTTATATTATATATCGGGTGACTTTTTTAACTGAGGTTGATAAGCCATATCCGGATCTATAAGGAGTCGCGAAAAATACTCAATAGAGTCTTGTGTCCGATTTTGAGAAATCTAAACTGCATCATAAGTTGTTTTTGATTTCATGATTCTCCAGGCCAGAAATAAAACCCACTAATTTTGAAAAAAAAAATACATTCTGTATTATTGCACCTCCTAATAGTGTACCTGTAAGAATCAACTTTTGGAAAGTAATAGTAAGCGACAAATTAAAGGAAAAGATTTATTTTTTTACAAAATAACATTAAATCTATATATGAATTAGAAGTTAAGTAATCGATTCTACAGAGACATAATCAAATATGTGGGTTAAGTCATGGGTCCCGGTAAGTTTAGAAAAAAAGTCTGCATTACTTCGAACGATTTGTTTATAGGTTGCATCAAAATGCTAGTCACCTACTAAAGTAAGAGTGTGAACAATACAATCGAAAATATATAATATGAATAACTCACAGTAACTTATTTTATGTTTGTCTATTTTTTCTATGTGAGCTATACAAAGTTGATAGAATGTGACGTTTGTTTTGGTCCCCGTCACCTATTCAGTTACCTAGATAGGAGGATTAATCAATTTATTGAAAATCTACATTTCACTTGACTCGGCTCACCCGCTATTAGCTTTAGAACATCCCGTTATAATTTTAAAATTTCACTTTTAGGTATGATCGTTTTTTTGAAGAATTATTAAAGATTTAAATAATGTATGAATTTGATAGAATTTTGTAAAAAATTAGCCTTTTCTTTTTGTTGCAGTTAACTGTATACTATTACCTCCCTAAAGTTTATCCTTATAATATGTGACAGTATCAGATGATGCAATTATATACAATGTTAATTTTTGCGAAATCAACGTGTTCGTTTCTGGCTAGGAAAACTTATTTTTCAAAAAACTAATGATATTTTTAGTTTTTATCAAAATCGGCACTGTGACTCCATTAATTATTTTTCGCTATTGCTTATAGTTTCGGATTTTGGTCTATGATATCCAGTAAAAAAATTACCCAGTAAATATATTATTTTTTCAATTATAATATTTATATAATATATATCTTCCCTATTTGAGTCAGATGTTGCTCACTATTTCATCAGTTTCAATTTTGTTCTTCATTAGATTGACTTTCTGCTAGTCAAAGTTTCGTCAAAATCGGTCCAGCTGTTTCAGATACATATTAGTCGAAAAAAATTAAGTTACAAATAGACAGACAAAATTTTTAATATTGGTAATTTTGTTGCCAGTACCGTGTATACTTTCATATGCATTAATTTAAAATTACAGCAGACACATCAATCTTATTTATTTGTATAGATGTATACCTTACCTTCTTAAATCGGAAATTGTTCACTATTTTATTGGTTTCTACAATATTTTGTTATCGCGTAATTCTCATTTTTATTAATTTCATTAAAATAAATATATATTTTTAATAAAAGTAGACCAAGTTAATCCTCATAATATTAGCTATAGGGGCTGTCCATTAATCACGTAACGTTTTTGAGAACATTTTAGACTTTGTGATATATCGTGATTTTTTTCTTCCATCCCTTCTCTCTTCTCTGGGCCTCACGTGATTAATGGACATCCTCTAACTGCGAGTGAAAGTCCCATCAAATTTGATTCAGCTGTGTGAGAGATTAGTCGTAGGAAACAGACTGACAGACAAAAGATAAAAAAATGGATTTTTTATGTAAGTACTGTCACGCATTTAGTGAAAAGTACAAAATAATGTTCGACGTGAACCCTTAAATTGACATAACTTTTTTATTTATGAAATGAAACAAACACTAAATGTTAAGTGAAGCTTACTGCAATATATTAATGAAAACCACACCTAAATCGGATAAGCCGTTTCTGAGCGAACACAAACGCACATAAAAATACGCGAGAGATTAGTTGTAGGAAACAGACTGACAGATAAAAAATTAAAAATGGTTTTTTGATGTAAGTACCGTATATACTTTCAAGCATTTAGTGAAAAGCACAAAATAATGTTTGACATGACCCCTTAAATTGACATATCTTTTTTAGCGAGCACAAACACAGATAAACTGACAAACAGACAAAAATTCTAACAATTATTGTTTTGGGTTCTATTACGTTGGTAAAGTCCCTCAATAATATCGTTGTCTTAGATTTTCACGATTATTATTCATTGAAATGAAACTATTTTAAACGGATTTAAATCGCGTATATTAATTATTTTTATCATCCCGACGTTTCGAGCACTTTGCAGCGTTCGTGGTCACGGGTAGACTATGGTGACATTTGTCTATTTGAGATTTGAGAAAAATATTATTTACAACTACCGCCAACGGTTTCTTAAATGATATCTTGAATAACGTTCCGGTTGCACGCAGAAGGCACTAACTGTATCTTTTGGTCTGGCAGTCTGTTGGACTTGGGATTTTAAATTTTTAATGAGCGGATCCCAGGTGTTTGAAAGTCTCCAACCATCTTCTCTATTGAAGTTCGGATGTTTTTGAATTTCAATAGCCTCGCGTATCATTCTAGGAATGAATCTGTGTTCTCTAGCGAGGATCTGTGGTTTATCAAATCGGATAAAATGGTTAGGTTTATCCAAGGCATGTTCACAAACTGCAGACTTTGAAGAACGCCTATTCTTGACATCTCCTATGTGTTCCTTGACCCTAGTACCGATGCTTCTTTTTGTTTGGCCTATGTAAGATAAACCACACTCACATTCGAGTTTGTATACTCCCGCAGTCTGTAAGGGAATATTACTCTTGATAGGTCTCAAGAACTGGCTCACTTTCTTATGAGGCTTGTAGATAGTTTTAATCGAAGCTCGCTTCAAGATGTTGCCAATTCTGTCTGTAACTCCCTTCACATATGGTAGAAATGCAGGTTGTCGCTCAACTGTGGGTGGCTTGATACGGCTTCTCCGGATAAAAATCCGTTTAAAATAGTTTCATTTCAATCCCTCAATAATATTTTTTTTCATATATCTTCCATGTACAGACAGCGACCCGTTAGAATTTTATTATATGTATAGATTTTAAAATATCTAAAATAGAAGTAAGCCTAAATCACTCCTTATAACATTTGATAACTGCGAGTAAGAGTACCATCAAAATCGGTTCAGCCGTTTCAGAGATTAGTCGAAACAACCAGATAGACAGACAGACTGTGAGACAAAAAATTAAAAAATGTATTTTTTGATGTATGTAAGTACTGTATATACTTTCATGCATTTAGCGAAAAGCACAAAATAATGTTCGACGTGACCCCTTAAATTGACATATATTTTTTAACGGGCATAAACGCAGATACAAACAGACAAACAGATAAGAATTCTAAAAATCATTGTTTTGGGTTCTATTGCGTTGGTAAAGGCCCCTAATAATATTTTTTTCATATTTCTTCCATGTACAGACAGCGACCCGTTAGAATTTTATTATATGTATAGATCAAAAAATATCTAAAATAGAAGTAAACCTAACTGCCTAAGTCACTCCTTATAACATTTGATAACTGCTCACAGTTAAAGTAAAAGTACCATCAAAATCGGTTCAGTCGTTTCAGAGATTGGTCGGAACAAACAGATAGGCGGACAGACCGACGGACAAAAAATTTAAAAATGTATTTTTTGATGTAAGTACTGTATTTACTTTCATGCATTTAGTGAAAAGCGCAAAAAAATGTTCGACGTGATTCCTTAAATTGACATAACTTTTTTATTTATGAACCGATTGACATGAAACAAACACTAAATGTTAAGTGAAGCTAACTACAATATATTAGTGAAAACCGCATCTAAATCGGATAAGCCGTTTCTGAGATTAGCGTGCACAAACGCACAGATAAACAGACAAACAGACAAACAGACAAACAGATAAGAATTCTAAAAATCATGGTTTTGGGTTCTATTGCGTTAGTAAAAGCCCCCAGTAATATTTTTTTTCATATATCTTCCATGTACAGACATCGACCCTCTAGAATTTTATTATTAGTATAGATTAAAGATAAAGCTCTTGATCTAGTTGCTTCATACTTAAGCGGTAGAATTCAACAAGTTACTATAAACGGAACAAAGTCTTCTGGATCTGTTCTCCAAATGGGTGTTCCACAAGGATCAATTTTGGGTCCTTTTTTATTTTTAATTTACATTAATGATTTGCCTTTTTATGTTAACAATATTTGTGATATTGTGTTGTTAGCTGATGATACTTCATTAATATTAAAAGTCGACAGAAAGAAAGATAAGTATGACGACGTAAACAATGCATTATCTCATGTACAGAAATGGTTTACTCTAAACAATTTAGTTTTAAATGCCAAAAAGACGAAATGTGTCGAATTTGCACTACCTAACGTTAATAAACAAAATTTTAATCTTGTTTTGAATAATGAAATACTTAATGTAATTGATAGTACAGTATTCTTGGGTATTACTTTAGATTCAAAACTTCAGTGGAAGCCCCATTTGTCATCCCTTGCAGGAAGACTCAGCTCCGTAGCTTATGCTGTTAGAAAAATTAAAAATTTAACTGATATTGATACTGCTCGTTTAGTATACTTTAGTTACTTTCACAGTGTTATGTCTTATGGTATATTACTTTGGGGTAATGCCACAGACATTGAGACTGTATTTGTCTTACAAAAAAGAGCTATTCGAGCGATATATAGTCTCGGAGCTCGAGACTCCCTTAGGGATGTATTTAAGAAGATAGATATTCTCACGGTTGCGTCACAATACATTTACGTTAATATTTTATATATCTTTCAAAATAGTGATCTTCTTTATTTTGTTTTGTGTCTTTTAGTTGTGCCAATTGTGCACATATTATTTCGCCAATGTCACGTGGAGTGGAGAAAACACGAAGGAGATTGTTCGGTGGGGTCGAGTATCCAACCTCATTTAAATTTGGAAAACACCTTAAAATAGTGTGAATTTTATTATTAGTCCTTAACCTAAAACAACACGAATATAATTAAATAAATTAAATACAAGTCATTATACAGGGTCAGTACATGTTATGTGTTTTAATTGAAACTGTTTAAATGGAATACGATTTCAAGGCCATATACAAAATATTATTTAAATCGGATTACTAGTTTAGTCTCTAGACAGTTCTAAAGTTTTAACTCAGCGACGCGCTCAGAAAACATGATGTATATTTTATAACAACGAATGCACCTAACTACTTGAAATATGAATGGAAAAAGATACACCGTTGCCGCTTTGACAAAATTAAATTATACAAGGTCACGGCTATGTATCAGATTAATAAATTCGTAACATAACAAGAAAGCAAAATAGGTACATAGCGTGCGCTTCACTTCTAGGTGTAAAAGAAATAGAAATAGGTCAAATATTGCTATTGCATCCTTGCAGACGAAAGCGAGACACCAATAAAACAAAATCCTGTTAATTAGTGTGCCGATGCTTATCTCTCGGGATGCACGTTACGCAATTCGGAAGCGCACGCGCCACTTTTTTGTCGTAATCTCGCGCCAAAGTATTTGTGTTAAGTATTTGTTGTTATTGTGATAGGACACCGAAATTAATAGTAGATTAGTGATAGTACATATTTATTTTATAGTGACAGGACACGAAACTATAAATTTTTACTTAATATTAGTGTTATTTTTGTTGTTTTTTATGTTTTATAGTGACAGGACACGGATTTTAGTTTTTAATTGTGCTAAAACACTTAACTAGAGTTTAAGACAATGCCTCACATTACGTACACCGCTTCATAATACACGGACATGGTTTTAATGTACGGGGAATGCCACGGAAACGCGGCCTTAGCTTTACGAACATACCGAGAAAGGTATGGTGAGAGACGCATGTGCCCCAGTAACCCTCGCATTATAGTGCTGGCAGTTCAAAGGTTATGAGACAATAAATGCATTGTGCCGCAACACGAGGGACTCCCATCACGACAAATACGCGCCTCGTTGGAGGAAAGAATTTTACAGTATTTCTCTGACAACCCGACATCGAGCCTTAGTAGAGCCGCGCGACAGTTTAATATTTCCCCTAAAACTGTGCATAAGGTTTTAAACGAAATAAACGCAAACCTTATAAATATTGTAAAACACAAGCGTTGTTGCCGAGGGACTTGCCAGTGCGTAATAATTATTGCGAATGGTTTCTAAATAAAATAAATAGTGAGGTCAATTTCGTTAGCAACAACCACAAATTTAATAACGAAAATAGAAAATAATATTGTCCGTCGGTACGATTTGGCGGTGCAACACGGCGCTCGATAACTCGACGAGCGGCGTTGCCACTTTGATGAGTATACCTAGAGGTCAGTGTTTCTAAGTAGGAATAATATACGTAGTTTCAATTAGTACACACAGTCCGCATTGACCCTGTATAAATATTTATAATTTAATTAAGACAATCACACACTTTATTTACAACTTAATTTTATTACTTTTTATAAATTTACACAAAAACGGACACATTGGACTAAACACAAACATTAATAAACAGTCTACATTGATAGGACGAGGGACTTTAGCAGGAAGGACGTCATAGAGGGGATGAAGAAGTCTAGGACAATTAAATAAGATATGGGATGGGGAACCTTCGTCTAAGCCGCATTCGCAAAGCGAGTAGTCACGTACCCTAATTTTTGCAAGGTGCCTAGGAGTGCACGCATGACCAAGACGTAAACGACATATTGTAGAAGTCACCCAGCGGTCAGCACGTCTAAAAAGAAAAAACCAAGGGCGTCTTGGAATTTCAGGCTGCAGACTGGCATAATATTTACCTTTAACCGATTTTGAAGAATTCCAAAATGATGTCCAAGATTTAGCCATACGAGTATTCGCGATAGCACACAGATCTTGAGGGAAATTTTTGAAATGATCTAGGGAACCGAGTTGGATGGCGGACTTGGCACACGAATCAGCAGATTTGTTGCCAGGGATTCCGGAATGGCTGGGAATCCAAACTAGCGAGACCTGCAATCCCTTCCGATGACACGAGAACAAGGCCTCTCTAATCTTTAAAATAACGAAATACCTCTTTCTACTACGAAATGGGTTTTCCTTAATGGCTAAAAGGCAGCTTAAGGAGTCGGTCAATATAACAGTCCGTCTTAAGTCATAGGAGTGGGCATATAAGATGGCTTCCAATAAGGCGATCGCCTCACCAGTGAAGACTGATGATTCAGGCGGACGTTTAAATTGTAAAAAAATTTTGAATTTAGGGATCCAGCAGGCTGCACCAACACAGCCTTCCGGGGAGAGTTTAGACGCATCGGTATATATGAGAAAATGATCTGACCAATTTTGATGACAAATTCTATTAAAGAGAGATACGGTGTCAGGTGAACCTTTGACAAATCCAAGATTGGTTACTACGGGAGGTTGATGAACAAGGGCCTTATAAGGGATGGAAAAAAGGGGATTCATGGGAAGTTGAACACAAGGACTTGGTAGTTTGGTAAAATGGAGGAAGCTATTAAGAAGACAGGATAAGGGCTTGTTAGAATTCTGAATTTGGGATAGTTCGATTAAACGACACCAGAGAGGGAAGAAAGCTGTAACGTCTTGCCGACAAACCGGTCACACAGATACTGTCTCCTTATTTGCAAGGGAGCATCAATGCATTCAACTTGTAGAGCATTTGTAGGTGTAGATTTCATAGCACCCAGAATGATTCTAAGGCATTTATATTGAATTTTGTTCAGCTTTTCAGATGCTGATTTGTTTATAGGATCTAAAACGAAAAGCCCATAGTCCATATGGCTACAAACTATAGCATTATATAGGAGTTTTTGTGAGTATGGGTGAGCTCCCCACCAAACGCCACATTTTTTTAAGATGTACTCTGAATGAGAAACTCCTTTCAGTCGGTTATCGAGTATAACTCCTAAGAATTTAGCCTTATCTACAAAATTAATACGTTGATCCCCATAAAACAAATCGAAGACAGGAACCATTCTCTTTCTAGAAAATGCAACTGCCTGACTTTTGGCTATCGATAGAGACATACCATGATCAGACAGCCACTGGCCAAGATAATGCAAAGCAGAGTTGAGACGAAATGTACTATCTTCTACTGAATTTGATCGATAATAAATTGCAATGTCATCAGCATATTGTAAAATGTTGCAAAAATTATTAACAGATAGTTCGAGATCATGAGTGTAAATGCTGTAAAGCAGAGGGCTGAGGACAGAGCCCTGGGGAAGACCTTTCCAGACCAATCTGGGGGGAAGAGATGTATTTTGGTGTTTTACCACTATTGATCTGCAAAAAAGCAGATTACATATGAAGTGTATCATCCTCGAAGGCATACTCAGCTGGTGCAATTTTTGCCTGAGTGATGGGAGGAGAACATTGTCATATGCAGAAGCTATATCCAGAAAAACACCCACAAGGTACTCTCCTTTTTCAAAGGCAATTCGAATATCTATTGTAATAATGCTGAGACTATCGATAGTGCTCAAACCCTTTCGGAAGCCAAATTGAGAGGGTGAGAGAATATTTCTACTTTCCATTATCCATTCCAAACGATTCTTTAAGAGATGCTCGGTTATTTTCGCTAAAGTTGAAGACAGAGCAATGGGTCTGTAGGAATTTGAATCTGAAGGATTCTTGCCGGGTTTTAAAATGGGAATTACTATCTGAGACTTCCAAGATTCTGGAATAACACCTGACAAATAAAATTTATTAATAATATTTTAAAAGATATTCTGAGATTTTTCATTAAGTCTTTTAACAAAAGAATATGGAACACTATCTTCTCAAGGAGAGGAATCTGTGAGACCAGACAGAGCACACTGCAGCTCAAACATTGAAAAAGGGTCATCCATTTCGTTTGAAATGGATGCTGGGAGAGGAGAGAGAAAGTTTTCCCGACAAGGTGCAAAGGGGGGGGGGGGGCTAATTTGTCGACAAAATCGTTAAGCCATTCAGATGGATTATTGGAGGTAGGGTTCACAGAGTTTAGGGAACGACGAAATTTTTTAAGTTTAAGCCAGACTACGTAAGAAGGAGATCGGGTGGAAAGGGATTCACAAAAACCAATCCAACAAAGTTTTTCTTTTTAGAAATTAGTCTCTTTATTTTTGCGTCTAACCGTTGGTATATTGAAAATTAGAAGGGGACATAGACAGAGAATACGCATCCTCTGCCTCCGTTCGTTGTGTAGTTAAGTAAGTTGGTAGATGTTTTTTGGGGAAGTTAAGATCTGCCGCAGTTAAAAGAGCCTTAAGAAATGTTTCATAATAAGAAATGACATTCTCGTCATCTTCCAAATCAGACAGGCAGTCCAACATGGCATCAACAGAATTAGCAAAGTCAGACCAGTCTACATTTTTAAGGGAGTATTTTAGGAGGGGATTCGGGGTATTAGAAGGAGTTGAAGAAGGTGTGGTAGTTATGGTAAAATAAACGAAAATAATAGAAATAAAGTATATATTTACTATTACCACTCACACTTCTTTTATTTCTGAATTTCCTTTAAGCTAATTATCTAATTCTAATAAAAACTATTAAACAAAAATGGGGTGTACGCTATCGGATCACTTGAGGACCGAGTGGCCATTCCTTTGTTTCGAAAGTTGCTGGTCACCATCGCGCGATTCGTCCCACGGAGACGTTATACCAAACAAGTAAATAATTTGTGTATTTTAAATATAATACAATGAATAATTAAATTTAGATCTTAAAAATGTGTTTAATAAAGTACATAAATCATAATGTTTGTGAATGTAATTCTAGAAATACTTGTCTGTGGCTAACGCGTCGTGTGTAATGACAGATGACATGTGAAGTGTTTGTAATTTTAAGAAGTTAAATTATTGAGTTTAATTATTAAGATTTAATTTTATTTTTAAACTGAACAATGAAAAAGTTTGAAATTTGGAAGTAAAATATAATAATTGACAATTTTGATGGTGACCGCTACAGAGTAGAATTTTGATTTAGAGAAAGGAGAATAGGGAAGTGGTCACTACCGTAGGTGGATGGAAGGACCTTCCAGGAAAGTTGAGAAGCAAGAGAGGGGGAGGATAAGGAGAGGTCTACTGCGGACTTAGGGTTTTGTGAGGCGTATACCCTACGAGTCGGCGAACCATCATTGAGGATGCATAGGTTTACATCATCAATAATTTCCACCAACAAGAGCGCAAAACCATCACAGGAGTGGCAGCCCCATGCCGTATGGTGGGCATTGAAGTCACCTAAAACAAGGATAGGATGAGGAAGCATAGAGAAAATAGAATTTAGATCAGGAATAAGAGAGGGGGATGGGTGGGGAATATAAAGAGATAGAAAAGAAATGTTGAGGGATCTAACAGCAACAGCATTAAAATGTTGGTTAGATGGGAGGGGAATTTGGGAGTAAGGTATTGGATGACGGACAAAAAGGGCACAACCTGCATACCCATCACTCCTGTCATCCCTCAAACAGGAAAAACCTGGAACTCGAAACCGAGAACCAGGAATTAGCCATGTTTCCGAGATGACAACAATGGAGGGATAATGCAGATTAATTATAGAGAGCAATTCATGTTTTTTGGGTCGGATACTTTTACAATTCCACTGGAGGAAGCTGGTTGGGGCCATTTTTAATAACATGAATTAATTGGGAAAGGTTTTCGGCAACGTTGGACGGTAAAGGTATGTCACTACATGAAGTAACTATAGAGAGGATCATTTGGGAATGGAGTTCCAAAAGATTTGTGGTTTAGTTTGAAGGAGGAGTGTCCTTATTGTTAGAAAGGGCACAACCATTAGGAGTAGATGAGGAGCAGTTGCCAATTATGGCTTGGTGGGCATGCTTATCAAAGCCTTTCCCAAGAGGAACTCTGGGACGGGCCTGACGGACTATAGTTTGGCGATAGGAATGCACGGATTTACTTGGAGAGGAATTTGCTTTAGAAGGACTGGGAGAAATATAAATTGGGGAGGAAAACATCTCTTTTGCAATCTCTGCATAGGATCTACGGACAGGAGGAAATCTAGCGGACGCTTCAAGGTAGGAAATATTGTCTGATGCCATTACTAATTTAATAGAGTGTTGACGCGAATCCTCGGGACAATCCTTGTCTGAGGCAAAATGTTTGCCTGAGCAATACAAACATGTGGCATTGTCCTTGACAACGTCACATGACTCACCGGTGTGTTGTTGGGCGCACTTATAACATCTTGGTTTAGAACTACACTGGGTTTTTACATGACCATAGCGACAGCAGCTTAAACACATGATGGTTGGAAGGTTGTAGGTTTCCACGGGGAGAGAAGTATGGTATGAATAAACTTTAGAAGGCAACATTTGCCCTCTGAAAGTTAGGACGATAGACTGGGTAGGAACCCAGGAGACAACTCCCTCATTAGATGTTTTATGATTTAAACGTCTCGCTTTCAGAACTTCACCACAGCCAGAGGGAACATCTAATGAGTCGACAAATTCCTCCATCGACCAATTCACGGGAACGCCTTTTACTAGACCCATTCTAGTGATATTATAGGTGGAGATAACAGCAGAATATTTAGAAAGGCCTAAAACAGGATTATTTAAAAATATCATTAGGTGCCTGCGCAGATGAAAACTCAACAGATATTTTGTTTCGGCCAATGTTTTTTACACCATCATTAACGATGGAACTAATTTTATTTTTGTGTAGAAACTGCCCAAATTTGATAGCCCGCACAGTAGTTCCTGCTGATGGGTCTACTACTTCCCGCGACACTTGAATAATGAAGGAACCTTTGTCATCTCCAGAGTATTTTTTGGGACCTTCGGAAAAGCAGGGATGGACATATAGGGATTGGATTGACGGGTTACCGGTAGAAGGATGAACCAATGTTTTCTTTGCTGATGTATCAGTCAAAGCATTTTCATTTGGGCGTTTGCGGGAGTCGGTTGAAGAATGAGGAGAGGACGGGTTGCAATTATTATCTGATCCTCCAGGATCAGGAGGATCAGCAGGTCGATCGACCTCCATATTAGCTTAAAAAACTACTTATAACAAATTATACTTATATACTACTTAAAAAATAAATAATAGCTAACTACAAACACTTACCACAACCGAAATATTAGTACAACACGATATTAGTTAAAAACAAACTATTTTCACAGTGAATAAACAACAAAATCCGAAAACAAAACAACAAAATCTCTCTAACACGTGTGTCAACCAAAGCCAACGCAAGCGAAAAAAAAAACAAAATAGTAATGGTTTTCCTAAGAACAGTGACAGGCATTGTGTAAACACTAGAAGAAAAAATAAACTTTTCATACCAAACTTTCGTCTTCATAAAGTCAGTTCATCATTTCTGGGGTTTGGTATTCGCATCTGGTATAATGAAATCCCGCAAACAATTTTACATTTGCCACTTAATAAGTTTAAGGCCTACGTTAAAAAATCTTTAATAAATTAAGCATATTATACCATACAAGAATATTTTGACGACAAAGAGGCGTGGATTTGATAAGCGTTGATTTTCTATCTGGATAACATTATTAAAATGTAATAAAAATACATTATGTATAAAAGATTTTAAAAGAGTTACTATCGAGTTTCTTGCCGGTTCTTCTCGGTAGAGACTACACCGAACCGGTGGTAGCTTTATAAAAATCAAAAATGAAAATATGACATGCAACTTGACGATTCGAAAGTGCTGTTAAAGCCCATTTGTACAAAGTATATTTTGAGTTTGAGTTTGAGTTTGAGTTTTTAAATTCAATCTATTACACAAACACACTTGTCACCGTCTAACGTCACATATATCGTCTCATTATATGATTATCTGATTTATATGATGTACATATCCTGAATGCATTCATAGACCCACTTCCTGTCACTCCAATCGTTAAACTTGAGGGTAGACACATTATTCTTCTGCATCATCAACCGCCACGCGATGCGTCGGGTCGAGCTACGTTCACTTCGATTAAAAGTGCATGACCGGGAATTATCAATACGAACAAAGTGGGTGATAGTGCATCCAATTATCAGCATATAATCAAATGTTGGAGTAAGGTGCGATTGTCGTACGTGCGCGACTTTACATCTGTTCCCTTGAACCAGGTACTCCTTTCCACCTTTTCTCTCTTTACCCCACAAATAATTTGTTTTCGAGTTTAAATGATGTTCAGCCACTGCGGATTTATCTGTCTGTGTTATGTTCTTTGACCCTATCCGCTATGGTATGTTTAGTTTGGCCAATATAGTGAGATGTATGAGTCCTCTTAATTTAAAATGCAAGAATATGCCACTAATGATATACAAGCCAATCAGTTACAGCAGAGGTGTGACACTACCATAAAACAACAAAAAAATAAAACTACTTCTATATGTAATCATAAATGACTACATGGTATCGGATAAGCTAGGACAAAATTTTGGCTCCTTACTTAGCTATGAATAACGTGTATAATACATGTTCACCCGGGGCAACTTATCAGTATCATATAAATAAAATCAATTCTATGAATCTGGATCAAAAATCTATAGTTATTATTATGCATGGAGACAGTTTGTCAATGAATAAATTAGATTTGATAAAAAGTTTAGAAAATTTAATTTATTTTCAAAATAAAACAAAATGTAAATTAATTATAAATGCCTTTCCATATTCAGATAGTTTGACAGATTCACAGAATAAGCATATCTATAATTTAAATTTGTGTATGTACAATTTGACTCATCGTTATGACAATTTAATATTATTTGACATAATTAAATTCATTTGTAAGTTTAAGTTGAGCAATGATACTATGTTTTTACCTCTGAAATGTAAAAGACTCATAGTTAATTTATTAGTTCATAATGTAAATAACTCATTTAAGCAGAATGTTTTAAAGTTAGGTTGTAGTCTAAATAAGGTTAATAATAATACTGAAATTAAGAAAATTGATTTAAACTAAAAAAAAAAAGACAAAGCCTAAGCCCTTTTACATAAATATTGTCCATCAAAATATGCAGGGAATAGGTGGCAAGGAACATGAAATAGGATTATTTTCACATTGTAATGATATTCGTGCTTGGCGCTCGTGTGAGAAAGACGTAGTAAATTTTGTCTTCCCTTTTTTTCCTGATTATTGGTACTACAGTTCATTAACAACGGCTTTTTACGATTAAAACTGTGCGGTTGAGATTGGAAGTTATAGTAAAGACTTAAATAGTGCTGAAAAACAGTAATTTATAGTTAAATTGAAACAAATTTCTCAATTATTGATTCTGTGTCTATTACTTCTACCTTTAAATATAATTAGTGAACGTGTTGTGTAGTGGAAAGACAAAAGACAACTGTACATAACTACTCTACGTATGATATAATACTCATAACGTTATAATACATACCGCAAATTCGAACTGTTAGATAGTAACCTGTTGGTGCAGAAATTTTGCGCGTGAATTGAGCCACATACTTAAAGCGACCAGGGTTTAAACCCCGCTCGGAACGGAACATTAAAATTTAAAATTTATATTTATTTCCAAGATTATAAGTTCATCTTAACTCAAAGATACAAAATGTCAACAGAAAACAACGCCTTAAATACTTCCGACAAACTATCGTGGGGTTGCTGCATTGCGACGCTAGATGGCGAAGATTACGCGTGTGACGTTAGATACGTTCTGTGACATGCAAATTAGCTTTTCACTATAATTGTATGAACATAAACATAAAGAAAGAACTAGATAATAACTGGAAGTGTCCTGCGTGTATTCGCATTAAACCTAAATGCAACAAAGATGATGATACTCCTATAAGTCTATCAGGTCGTCCCGGCGCCGACACAATGAAACAAGGTTTAGCAAAACGTTCAACTAAAAGGCAGGCCGTTTCATCACCCCCCGAACCAGCATCACTCAATACCATTACTATTGATAGCCTGCGTGAATTAATCACCGATACAATAAATATTGAAATGCGTCAATTATCTAACGATTTCAACAATAAATTATCCTGTGTTCTAAATAAAGAGCTGAAGATTGTACAGGACGAACTAAAAGAGGTAAAAGAGTCCATAAATTTTATGAGTTATTATTAAAAGATTTTCTGCTTGCACAGAAAATGTTAAAACTACAGAAGCAGAACGATAGTCTCTCCTCAACAGTCAAAAATCTCACGAATAAAATAAACACTCTTGAGCAGCAAGCTAGGTCCAATAATGTAGAAATACAATGTATGCTCGAAAACAAGAATGAAAATCTTAATACGCTGATAACTAATTTGTTTAAAACTGTCAACTGTTCTCTAAAAGAGGAGAATATTTTGCATTGTACGAGAATATCTAAAGTTGATACTGCTAGTTCTCGTCCCCGATCGATAGTGGTACAGTTATGTTCTCCCAGAGCTCGGGATTATCTACTATCCTCGGTCATAAAATTCAATAAAAGTAACCCAGACAATAAACTTAATACGTCGCACATCGGTCTGAGTGGAGATAAAAGGCCAATATATGTAACTGACCATCTATCAACTGAGAATAAATCTCTTCACGCAGCAACAAGAATAGCAGCCAAGGAAAAAGGGTACAGGCATGTTTGGGTTAAGAATGGCCGTATATTTATACGTAAAACTGATTATTCAGAATGTAAATTAGTTAAAGATTTAGATTTCCTGAAAAAACTTACTTAGATTTATTACTTCCCTTTGTTATTTATTTTATATTAGTTATAAGGGTATTCAAATTTTTGATCATAGCATTCGCAAATCTCAATATCTATTATCAAAATGTACGCGGATTAAAAAGCAAAACTACGAATTTTTTTTATAAATGTGTGTCGTAGTAACTACGATATAATCGTTTTAACAGAAACATGGCTTAATGAAAGTGTTTTCGATACGGAGCTTTTTGACAATAGATATGTGGTTTTTAGAAGAGACAGAGCATTGTCCAGGGTTCAAGGTAAAAGAGAAGGAGGAGGAGTTTTAATTGCGGTGTCTAAAAATATTGAATGTCAGCGTATGCAAGAATGGGAGAGTGTATGTGAGGATTTATGGATTACGGTAGACATAGGTAGCCCTTGCATCTCAAAGTTTGCATTATGTGCTGTTTATCTTCCTACTCCTGTCAATAAAAATATCCTAAATAATTTTATTGATAACTGTAATAAGATTTCAGAATTTCATAACAATAATACATGCATCGTAGGTGATTTGAATCTGGGTTGTATTGATTGGAACTTGCTTAATAACAGTGCTGAATCTCTAAACTATCGCATCTCAAATTCAGGACATATACTTTTCGATTTTTGTAATCTCAATGAATTACGACAGTGCAATTACATACACTTATTTAATGAGTTGTTCTGTGACGATGATGACATTGATAAAATGGTTGATGTTTTTTATGAAGTTCTCAATGTAGGTATCTCAAAATTTATTCCAACATATAAAGTCAAAAGTACTAAATATCCGCCATGGTTCACTTACAAGCTTATTAAATTAATCCGGGAAAGAAATAAGATACATAATAGATATAAAAAGTACAAAAACCCCATGGATGAAATATCGTTGTCAATTTTGGAAGAACGTTGTGAAAATTTTGCCAATGAAAATTACTTTTCATATATTAATTATATAGAACATAAGATCAAAAAGCAACCTAAATTATTTTGGACATACATGAAAGGAAAACGTAAAGCTGCTAACTCATATCCCGCAAAGATGACTAATGGACAAAACACAGTGCTTGGAGGGGCAAGTATCAGTGAAGTTTTTGCTGAACACTTTGCAAGTATTGTGACGAAACGAACCTGCTAAAGGGGGCTCGGTGACGTCACTCTGGGTCAGAACACGAATAAGAAATGGAAATTGTTCTGTCGATATAAAAACGATGTTTGAGGTTCAAGACTTTAATTATACGCGATGGTCTGGTCAACAACAAGCACGTACCTGTAGTATCTTGGGACACCAGACCGGGCACCTGATTAAACTCTGGATGCCTTATTTCCGTTGTGGGTAGACAGCACGTGGCGGCCTAATACAGCTGGATGTGAAAGAATCACACATAAATCTTGAATAGTTTTAGATATCCGGGTACACTGACTTGATTCAAACACTTTGGAGTATCGAAGGGTTACTTGTGGACGCACAATGTTAATAATTTGATTTTACAACTCCTGAATATGAAAACAGCAACGGTCTCGACTTCGAATCCCTTTTTGTTTTTAATGAAGATATTCTTACAGTCGCGCGCTCGCTTCGTGTATCGGTCACCCGGTCCGAACCAATTGAATGCGATACCATGGTATGCTCTTTAAGAGCCATGCTATTGGCCAGACCAAAATGGCGCGCGATTTTAAATCGAATAGAACGGATACATTTGAATAACGAATTAACTGAACGACGAGTGAACATACTCCCCACCAAAATACAGCTGGTATTTTCCGGGTAATAAGTTAGTTAAAATTGAATGTTTAGTATCTAAGTTAAAACTACGTATAAATGAATAAAAATGGAAATAGAAAAGATAATTAAAATTAGAAATACTTAACTAACGATCAACAGTCTATGGGAAGAGGGCATAGCTTTACCAACGGTCGTTTAATAAGGCTATCCTTTGTTTTGATTGTTGCCACTCGGACAATTCCGTCAGGGCTCGCGTGTAATTCGGATACTCTCCCCATCGACCACTGCAACGGTGTACGATTGTCATCTTTTATGACTACGATAGAATTTAGTTGTAACGGTTTGGACATCTTTGTCGATTTCGAACGTTAACGAATTTAAGTATTCATGGTTCCAACGAACCCAAAAGTTCTGAAGAAACGATTGGATCAGTTGCCAACGGTTCAAACAATTTAATTTAACGTTATAAAGATCTGATCTGATGAAGATGTGTCTGGGACGGTTGTGAGGGGTTCTTGGGTCAAAAAATGACCTGGAGTTAACACGTTTAGATCATTAGGATCTGTGCTTAAGGCACACAGTGGTCTTGAATTAAGAACCGCTTCGATCTGGACAAACAAAGTGGTAAGTTCCTCAAACGTTAACACTTGATTGCCAACAATACGATAAAGATGAGACTTTGCAGCTTTGATTTGAATCTCCCACACACCACCAAAATGGGGTGCTGAAGGAGGATTGAATTCAACTTTTATGCTCTCAGCTTGCGAGGCCTGATCTAACAACGATAGATAATTGTTGGCACCGATAAAGTTTGTTCCACAATCCGCATGAATTACGCTACACCGCCCACTGCGCCCTACGAATCGACGTAATGCGGCTAGGAAACCATCTGTTGAGAGTGACGACACCACTTCGAGATGAACTGCTTTTGTGGCCATAGATAAGCTTTGTCCATCTTGGCTCCGCGATGTGTCCCGAGTTTAATTCGAAATGGTCCACCAAAGTCAACACCCACTATGGAAAAGTGTTTGACTTGGTTTATCCGATAAGACGGTAAGTCACTCATAAATGGTTTCAATGGTCCAGAAACGTTGTAAAATTAAGTATTGGGTCGTGTTATGCCCCGTATGACAATGTTTTCGATGAATTGATTCGATTATTTTGTAAGATAAAGGATGATCACTGGGTAGGAGTGCGGGATGTCGCTGCTCAAATTCTAGTCCAGCACGCGATATGCGACCGCTTACCCGTAGGATACCTTCTTCGTCTAAAAACGGATTAAGTTTTCGAAGGGGCTTCGATAAAGGCTTATTCAATCGTTAATTTCATCACCAAAGGATGAAGTTTGAACGTGTTTAACGATAAAAAGTAACGAATTATTATTTTCGACCTCCATCAATACGGACTCGGATTTACGCTGGCAAAAATTTTTCATATTAAATATGAAACGTCGGATGTATGACACAATACGAATAATTTTATCGAGTGTAGAAAATCGTTTCAAAAGATTATCGATAGGCGTCTCAACCTGACCACCGTCATTAGCGATCAAGACGACTGATCGACGTTCTTCAAAATGCACAAGATCGTTCTTGTTGGTTGATGGAAAGGAAAATTTTGGGGAATTTGGCCAGTGACTAGACGTTTTAGATAAAATGGTCCTGACCACCATAGTGTGTTTTTAATAAGATCGCATGGTAGCTGGCCACGCGAGCAAACATTTGCAGGATTGTCAGATGAGGCTACATGATGCCACATCTCGGCAGAAAAATTATCTTGGATATGACTCACGCGATTAGCCACGAATGTAGTCCAACGAGATGAGTGCGATTGAAGCCACGATAAGACGACAGTCGAGTCAGACCATAAATGAATGGCGTGTATGTCGAATTTCGAACGGTATGTGTCAATCACGAATTTAGCAAGATCTGTCAATAAAACAGCCGCACATAACTCCAAGCGAGGCAAAGACAGTTTTTGATAGGAGCTACTCGAGTTTTAGCGCATAGCAAACGATTATGTATTGAACCGTCAGCGTATAACGAACGCAAATAAATAATTGCGCCGTAAGCTCGTTCTAAACTGTCACAAAATCCGTGCAGTTCATACGCCGTTGCATTAATAGAAGTAAAACGACGTGGTATACGAAAGTCCTGAAGAACCGGTAACTGATCGCAGAAAGCCTTCCATTCGGCTGTTATTTTTTCAGACGGATTTTCATCCCATGAGACACCGAGGATCCAAAGTCTTTGCATTAAGCACTTCACCTTAATGGTGAGAGGTGATAAAAAACCTAACGGATCAAAGATTTTGGCTATCTCACTTAGAATAATTCTCTTAGTGCAACTTCTATTTGATGGCTTAACATCGAATGAAAACGTATCAGAACTAGGATCCCATTTGAGACCTAGTACCTTGACCGTCGATGATTGATCATCGGAAAATGATTTAGGATCAAGAAGACATACTTCTTGAGAAAGATCTGAGAGCAGAGCGCCAACGTTACTTGCCCATTTTCTTAAAGTAAAATGACCCAAGGAAAATAGTTTTAAGATTTGTGATTTAGCCTTTAGAGCATTTTCCAGAGTATCACAACCGGTTACGATATCATCGATATAGATGTCCGAATTTAAAATTTGCTTAGCAAGAGGAAATTGAGCACCTTCATACTCGGACAGCTGTTATACTGTTCTACAAGCGAGGAAGGGAGCAGATGAAACACCATACGTCACAGTGTTTAAACGATACTCTTGCACGAGTTGATTTGGAGAAGATCTCCATAAAATTCGTTAATAATCTCTATGATCATCAGAAACTAGAATTTGTCTATACATCTGACGTATGTCAGCCATAAAGACAACCGCATGTACACGGAAATGAAGTAAGACTTCCATGATATTCGATTGAAGCTTAGGCCCTATCAGCAAAGCGTCATTCAACGATTTACCATTCGCGTCTTTCGTTGAAGCGTCGAAAACGACACGCAACTTGGTTGTGGCACTGTCAGGTTTGATAACGCAGTGATGCGGAATATAATATTTACCTCGATTCAATTCCCTTGGATCGACTAGTGACATATGGCCCGATAATTCATAGACCTCCATAAACTCCGAATACAATTTCTGTAACAGAGGATCGCGAGCTAGGCGCCGTTCAACTGCATAGAATCGCCGTAACGCGATATCACGTGACCCTTTAAATACCGGCTCCGCATTTTCTTTGAATGGCAATCGAATCCCATATCGACCCGACGCTTCGCGAAAATGTTCGGTAACAAAGGAATGTTCACATGCATGTTCTTCCGGAGTGAGAGATGATGACTGAGGAACGTTGTCGATCTCCCAGAAACATTCGATGACCGAAGTCAACTCTTTCGATATCGGAGAAAATTGTAATAAGGTTGACGTTACGAGTGGCGTTCGACCTAACAAGAGCCAACCGAATTTTGAATTAATGGCAAGAGGTTGATTCGCATTACCTTGAATGCGTTCGGTTAAAATCGATTCGGCGAAAATATCAGCACCGAATAGAATATCGATCGGACCCGGGATATCGAACCCAGGATCCGCCAACGGTAACGAATGAATATGAGACCAACCGACGGTATCTATTTTGGCTATTGGTTGCTCACCACAAATATTTGAAATTACGTATAAATCGAGATCAAATAATCGGTTGTTGTTAGAAGCAATAAAACAGTTAACTGAATCGGTTATATCGGCGGCCACGCCTCCTAAGCCACTGATATTTGGATGGCAAGGATACGGTTTTAAATTCAAACATTGAACGGCATTACGAGTTACGAAATTATTCTGACTACCAGTGTCAAATAAAACACGGAAGCAATGATATTGCCCGTCAGCGCCAAGCACCTGGACAATAGCCGTCGCGAGAAGCACGGTTGTAGTTTTCACAAATTTATTAAAATTAATAAAATTAATAACATTATAGCCAGAACCGATTGGTATGACTTATTGAGCGCTTGTAATGTTTCCGATGCAGTTGATATATTTTATGAAACTATTAACTCTATAATATCTCAATATGTTCCATCAAAAGTTATGAAAGGCGATAAACATTTCCCCTTTTGGTATTCTCGCGGATTAATTAAAATTATTCGTAACAAATTGCACTTTCATAGGCGATGGAAGATCTATGGCCGATCATCAGACTA
Source organism: Hypolimnas misippus (assembly GCA_037950945.1). Taxonomy (NCBI): domain Eukaryota; kingdom Metazoa; phylum Arthropoda; class Insecta; order Lepidoptera; family Nymphalidae; genus Hypolimnas; species Hypolimnas misippus. The sequence continues at coordinate 3,947,073 of JBBEEQ010000007.1, forward strand.
CGACACGTTCAGTCTTTTACGGGATCGTCAAAAACAAGTGCAAACTGATTGTTATAATACATACATATATCAGTCTGAGATAAAAATTAATAAAAACAGCAAGTTTTTTTGGACTTTTGTCAAGTCTAAATACCTGATAACATGTTCTTTGGGAATGAGGTGGGTAATGATGGTAACAAAATATGTCAGTTATTTAATGACTATTTTAAGTCGGTTTATGCAGAGCCTGTTACCAGCTTTAGCTCGCCCGGAATAACATCGAGTAATCATGCCTCTTGCTGCAGTAATTTATCGATCGGTTTTGTTACACTAAATACTAACATCATTAAGAAATATTTGAAAGCGTTACAAATAGACAAGGGTTCGGGGCCGGATGGTTTGCCGCCTATTTTTTTGAAATCATGTTGCGAATCTTTGGCTTATCCATTTTTAATATTATTTTCTAAATCGTTAAGTTCTAGAATTATGCCCGACACTTGGAAGCGCTCCTATGTTGTACCAATATATAAGTCTGGTGACAAACATAATATTGAAAATTATAGGCCAATTTCAAAATTGTCTACTATAGCGAAGCTTTTCGAAAAAATTGTTTATGACCCAATTTATCCTTGTCTTAGGCCAATGTTAATTAATCAGCAACATGGGCTTATAAACAGAAAATCCACGGAAAGCAACCTATGTGAATTTATCCATCATATATCTACTGGAATGGATCAAGGATACCAGGTAGACGTCGTGTATATCGATTATTCTAAGGCATTTGATAAGATACCACATGCATTATTAGTACATAAACTTGAGAAAATCGGTATACATGGCGATCTACTTCGGTGGCTGTCTTCTTACCTGGAGAATCGTAGGCAAGCTGTAACAATTAAAGGACATACTTCTTCTTTCGTGCCTATATCTTCCGGTGTACCCCAGGGTTCGCACCTCGGTCCTCTACTGTTTAATATATTTATTAATGATATACAAATAGTTTTCGAGAATTCAAATATTCTTCTATATGATGACGACATGAAAATCTTTAGACGAGTAACTCAAACTTCTGATTGCAGACTTCTACAAAATGACCTAGACAAATTATGTAAGTACTGCTCAGACAACTATTTGTGTTTAAATGTAAAGAAATGTAATGTTATCTCTTTCACTCGTAAAACTAAAAGACATTAACTTCAATTACCATCTAAATAACAATATTATTGCACGAGTTACCGAGGTGCGAGACTTAGGTATTTACATTGATAGCAAACTAACTTTTTAAGTCCCACATTAATTACGTTACAGCTAAAGCTTTCCGAATGCTTGGATTTGTTTTAGAGTAGGTAGGGATTTTAAAAACGCAAATACTTTAATACTTTTATATAATTCGTTTGTTAGATCAAGTCCTCGAATATTGTTCAAATGCTTGGAACCCCCTTTTATAATGCCATATTATGCATTAGAGAGAATTCAACGCAAATTCATTAGACATTTGAGTTATAAGTTTTTGCCGCATAATCAGGATATTTCACAGATTCCGTCTTTAGAATACCGTCGCTTGGAGAGAGATCAATTGTTTTTATTTAAGATACTTCAAAATTTTGTAGATTCACCCTATCTGTTACAAAATATATGCTTTAGATGTCCTAAAATGAATACGCGTCATCAGTCCCTTTTTCATTTACCTATCACAAAAACCAAATATACTCAAAATACTTTTATTTTCCGTGCCTGTGATAAATATAATAAATGTTTTTCTAATATAGATTTTACAATGTGTACAAAAAAAAAATTTAAAAAAGAAATTAGTAATGCAATAGCCTGTAAATTGTAATTTATTTATTTTTAAAAATATTATTAATTTATGTTTAACTCTTATTTTTTTTTAATAATTGTCATAATTTTCATTGATTATTTTATTATTTTGCTCAATGTCATCAATTTTTGTATTTTAATTTTAATCTGTTATTTTATATTTAGCCAACGTGTGTTTATACGTTTTATTCTTCTTAGCTCCAAATGAACTTGTAATCGGTGGAAACTTAATTGGTTTATGTATTTTTATATGAATTATTTAATTTGATTGGTTGTAATACTGTTTGTTTCCCAACAAACAAACAAACAAACAAACAAACAAACAAACAACAACAAACAAACAAACAAACAAACAAACAAACAAACAAACAAACAACAAACAAACAAACAAACAAACAAACAAACAAACAAACAAACAAACAAACAAACAAACAAACAAACAAACAAACAAACAAACAAA
>JBBEEQ010000007.1:3949829-4097453 GCA_037950945.1 Hypolimnas misippus
CAAACAAACAAACAAACAAACAAACAAACAAACAAACAAACAAACAAACAAACAAACAAACAAACAAACAAACAAACAAACAAACAAACAAACAAACAAACAAACAAACAACAAACAAACAAACAAACAAACAAACAAACAAACAAACAAACAAACAAACAAACAAACAAACAAACAAACAAACAAACAAACAAACAAACAAACAAACAAACAAACAAACAAACAAACAAACAAACAAACAAACAAACAAACAAACAAACAAACAAACAAACAAACAAACAAACAAACAAACAAACAAACAAACAAACAAACAAACAAACAAACAAACAAACAAACAAACAAACAAACAAACAAACAAACAAACAAACAAACAAACAAACAAACAAACAAACAAACAAACAAACAAACAAACAAACAAACAAACAAACAAACAAACAAACAAACAAACAAACAAACAAACAAACAAACAAACAAACAAACAAACAAACAAACAAACAAACAAACAAACAAACAAACAAACAAACAAACAAACAAACAAACAAACAAACAAACAAACAAACAAACAAACAAACAAACAAACAAACAAACAAACAAACAAACAAACAAACAAACAAACAAACAAACAAACAAACAAACAAACAAACAAACAAACAAACAAACAAACAAACAAACAAACAAACAAACAAACAAACAAACAAACAAACAAACAAACAAACAAACAAACAAACAAACAAACAAACAAACAAACAAACAAACAAACAAACAAACAAACAAACAAACAAACAAACAAACAAACAAACAAACAAACAAACAAACAAACAAACAAACAAACAAACAAACAAACAAACAAACAAACAAACAAACAAACAAACAAACAAACAAACAAACAAACAAACAAACAAACAAACAAACAAACAAACAAACAAACAAACAAACAAACAAACAAACAAACAAACAAACAAACAAACAAACAAACAAACAAACAAACAAACAAACAAACAAACAAACAAACAAACAAACAAACAAACAAACAAACAAACAAACAAACAAACAAACAAACAAACAAATTTAGAACCAAAGTTGCTATTTGAACCTTTAGCGATTAGTGACGCGGAAAATGTAGTGACGCCTATTAAAGGGTTTTCTTTAGTATCACAATCCTTATGAAGCAACGAGTGGTGTTTGTGTTTACACTTTAAGCAGCGGAAAATTGACGTACAGTTCCTTAATTGATGTGATTGCTTTAGACAATTAAAACACCATTTTCGCTCATTTGCAATAGACATGCATTCTTCTATAGACTTACATAGGAAGGCCTGGCAACGACTTATCGAATGAGAATCTGAACAGAATGAACATTTACGACCTTCTTTTGATTGTATATTATTGATAGTCTTAGAAGGCGGCAGAGATTCATGAGAAGTATTCGTTACTAACGTATAAGACACGGCTGAACGCTTAGTATAATTTGCAGAAGGCTTAGAAGTATCCTTAGAAGTGTGAACACTTCTCGCGGATTCATTAAAATGACTATCGCGGATAAGAGCCTCACATTTTGAGTGTAAAAACTCTTTTAATTGTTGACGAAGTTTTGGTTCTAATTTAGATAAAACGAAATAAACGATTATGAAATCCCATTGATCAACAGGAAGTTTTAATTTTTTCAAGATACTTAAATTTTCATCCATACAATCCAAAGTACGTCGAAAATTATTAGCGTTTTGAATTTTAAAATTAATATTCAAAATATCCTTCCAACAAGTAAAAGCGAGTTCTCTTTTGTTTTGATAACGCGCCACCAAGGTCGCGTACGCATCCGAATAGTATTCCTTCGTAACAGGGACTACACGAATAAGAGACAACGGATCACCGCTCAGCGAAGAGATTGAATAGTGGAACTTTTCAACGTCGGTAAGCGATTGACAATCGTGAATAAGAGCATTAAATGTATCATAAAATTCAGGCCATTTTTTAATATTACCTGAAAAGGTAGCATTTTGGGTAACCGAACACGAGATAATGATGACTTACTCGGGTTAAAATCGCCATTAATGCTATCGGATGAGTTTAAGTCATTCTTCTTTAAACTACGGTGCAATGACATTACTTGAAAATAAATATCGTCAAAACGCGCTTGTATGTTATCATCATAATCAGCGTCATCCGCTTCCAACAGTCCCAGAATAGAGAAATGTGTGTCTTCAAAATCAAACACAATTTCTTCCACGCGATCACAATACGAAAAAAATAGATCGAATTGACTACCATCATGTTTAGCTTGGCTACCGATTTCTAAGGCCTTTGACATACGATTTAAAGCAATCGTCGCTTTAGATTTACTTGCCGTGCTAAGTTTACGAACTGAACGTTTAGTATTAAATGACATGTTAAAAATAAAACTAATAAAGCAAGCAACACAAAAAAATATTAACGTATAATAATTTCTATAAAAGAAATAAACAACAAACGAAACGAATGTAAGCGATGACGTATAAAACGTATGGTTATAGATATGTATAAGCGTTGAGGTTGTAAACAACAGGGCACCGCGCCGGCCGCCGCGAAATGAATAGAAAAGATCGCTAATTACCGACCCGTCGAATTAGGCGACGACTAACAAAATAAGATTTACGTAATCTTATTTATGTGTCAGAAATAGAAACGAATTTAATAATAATACCTAATATTTATTTATTATTTTGAAAAACGAATATTGCCTTTTAATTTTAAAAGACTTATAAACGTATATAATTAAGTTACAATCGATTTCGTTTATAATTCAAATACTATACTAACACCGATGAACAATGAGATTGTTAATATAATAAGTTGAACGAATAGTTTTGTAACTTAACGAAACGGAAAAAAAATGAATTAATATATAGAACTGTCACAGCCGAATAGATACATATAAACACCGACGAAAGATAATTAGATTGTTTATATGTGATCCGTAACAATTAATATATTATTTTGAATAAGAATTTACGAGTAAATAAGCTGTAAACCGATAATTTATTATTAACAAAACGAATAATGTAATTAAATCTTTTAATCAGTATTGTTTACGATCATTGTCATTCTGTGCGATAAATATGAAAAGAATGAATGAATATACATAGATAATCTAATAATTATTATGATTAGCGTTTAGTGTTGAATGACAAGAACGAAGGAAACGAATATTCTCGAATGGGTAACGATATGTAAAACAGATTTGTATAAATTGAATAAAGATGGCCGAATATGAACTTTATAATTTACGTATTAACGAAATCATGAAAATTATGAATGTTTAATTACGAATAAATACTTTAAATTATTAAAACAGATATAGTTTATATTTTACGTTTAATTACGACCAATTTACACAAAAAATACCAGTTATATTAAATTGAATTTAAATAAGATTCCCGATAAGTTTAACAGATACCTAATCCCGGGTTTCGGCACCAAAAAGATGTGACGAAACGAACCTGCTAAAGGGGGCTCGGTGACGTCACTCTGGGTCAGAACACGAATAAGAAATGGAAATTGTTCTGTCGATATAAAAACGATGTTTGAGGTTCAAGACTTTAATTATACGCGATGGTCTGGTCAACAACAAGCACGTACCTGTAGTATCTTGGGACACCAGACCGGGCACCTGATTAAACTCTGGATGCCTTATTTCCGTTGTGGGTAGACAGCACGTGGCGGCCTAATACAGCTGGATGTGAAAGAATCACACACAATGTTGAATAGTTTTAGATATCCGGATACACTGACTTGATTCAAACACTTTGGAGTATCGAAGGGTTACTTGTGGACGCACAATGTTAATAATTTGATTTTACAACTCCTGAATATGAAAACAGCAACGGTCTCGACTTCGAATCCCTTTTTGTTTTTAATGAAGATATTCTTATAGTCGCGCGCTCGCTTCGTGTATCGGTCACCCGGTCCGAACCAATTAAATGCGATACCACGGTATGCTCTTTAAGAGCCATGCTATTGGCCAGACCAAAATGGCGCGCGATTTTAAATCGAATAGAACGGATACATTTGAATAACGAATTAACTGAACGACGAGTGAACAAGTATCATAAATAAAAATGTAATTCAAGACCCTCCAAACACTGAGTTTCTATTAAACTAAACTCAGTCTTATTAAATCAATCAAGTAATAATTTATCAGATATATCAATTGACCATGATGATGTATTCCATAAACTAAAGCATGTTAACAAAGCCAAAGGTGCAGGAACCGATGACATTCCGCCAATTCTCATTGCAAATTGCGCATCTAACCTCTCAAAACCATTATGTCTTATCTACAACAAGTCATTGAAAGACTTTCCTAAGTTTCCATCTAAATGGAAAATAGCTAAAGTGGTACCTATATACATATAAGAACGATAACAAAACCAGCGTCCAAAATTATAGACCAATAACAATACTGACAACCTTTGCAAAGATTTTTGAATCTCTAATACTTCCGCATGTGCAGCACTATTTTAGACCTTTGATAAGTGATCACCAACATGGTTTTATGACGTCAAGATCAACTACAACAAATTTGGTTGACTTCACCGAAACCTTAGCGGAACAAATTGATATGGGAAAGCAAATCGAAGTTATTTATACTGATTTTAGTAAGGCCTTTGATCTAGTTTCCCATAATATACTTATTTAAAAAATGCACTTTTACGGTTTTTCAGGTAACTTACTTAATTGGATTGAGTCATATTTAACTGATCGGAGATTTTATGTAGTAGTTAATGGCTTTGAATCTACTCTTAAAAAAGTTTACTCAGAAGTGCCACAAGGATCTCACTTAGGTCCGATACTATTCAACATCTTTGTAAACGGCCTTCCATTGTGTTTTAAACATTGTACGCCGTACACGTATGCATACCTTAAATTTCTTAAAACTATAGATACAATTTGTATGAAGTATACAAATTGTATCTATAGTTTTAATGTAATATATAACTATAGATACAATACCAAACTACAAGATGACATAAATAGGTGTTGGCACCTACGTGTGGAGTCTGCATATATTTATTTCATATGACATTCTTGTCTATTTTTGTCGATGTTACTTACAATAATTTATGTAAATTTATAATTCTGTTTGTCTATGTAAATACATTATTCTCGTTTATACTCAAATTTTGAAATTCATTCCGCTACGATCTCTTGTCTTAGTAACCTGTATCTTCGGTAAAAGTATTTAGCAAAACCAAAGAAGTCTTTCTTTAACCTGCCTAAATACCGAAAATAAAAAATTGGCGACCGTGACAGGACTTCTAAGCAAGAAATCTTATTCAACTTAACGCGTTTGAAGCCATTGCCGATTCGCAACAGCATCGCAGCACGCGGCTTAACGAACAAGCACCAATAAGAAGATTTGCAAGCACCAGCCGGCAGTACCTATCAACGCTGCCGAAGCAGGGCCAAATCAGATAAGTGTCCATCATTTCAACAAAAACCACCGTTGATCCATCAATCATCCATCCATCATCATCATCCATTCATCATCATCCATCTATCTATCATCACCACTATCATTCCACACTATTTTTGTAGCTATCCACCAAGTGTACTAGCTTATATATCCCGTAAATTCAAAAATTTTATTTGCAACCGTTACAATTCAAATTTGCCAAGTCACAATAACAGCTTCAGCTTAAATAAAACTTCAATTACATTCCTATACACAACTAACGCTAACGTTATATCCCAACGTTTAAAACACACTTTAAAAATCTATTATTTAAACGAATTTTTATTTATTTCCTGACACTTCTGTGTAGTTCACTGCCATAATTAGCGACCTTTTACTTAATCACTTCATAGTTTCATACGCAGCCCATTTTATCATCCATTTAAGGCAAATATTTAAATCACATATTGCCGACGTTTTCAGCGTACCGGAGTATACGCCGTGCGGGTTGATGCCGCGCTGAGGACTGACGAACGGTCAGTCTCCGCAGGTGTCCGTTGCGTTAGCTTATCGCTAAACAAAGGAGGAGCGTATGTAAAAAACTTTATTACCCACTCGAGTGAAGTATTTGTCGCGTTTGAATAGATCAGCTGTTTCGTTCATTGCTTCTTACTTCTTACGTTTGTTTCTTTTATTTGCATTAATATGTCTACTTTAAAGGAATTAATTTTAAAACGCAGTAGTATAAAAGGACGCGTCACTGAGTTTAAAAACTATATACAAAAATTAACAATTTGTCTAGTTTAGACGCGATTCAATTAAACGAAATAAAGATCAAATTAAGTAAGTTCGAATGTTTATCGAGCGAGTTTAACGACGTGCAGGGTCAGATCGAAACTTCGAGCGGCGATGTTTTAGAAACTGAGCTAGATATTCGCGAGGAGATTGAAAATGACATCGATAGTAGTATATCTATTGCTCAAAATATCATTTCACGTTATTCCAAACCTACGCAGAGTTTTGAGGACGAAGAAAGCAAGTATTCTCAATGTCAACGCGAACCACATGGCATAGGTTTTCAATTACCGTTAATACAAATTGCAAAATTTGACGGAACCTATTTCCGATGGCTTGAATTTCGGGATACTTTTAAATCTCTTATTCATTGCAACGAAAAAATCCTACCTATTTATAAGTTTTATTATTTAAACTCATATTTAGGGGGTGAGGCCGTTCGTGTTATTGCTAACTTGGAAGTTTCTGAATTAAACTACAACAACGCGTGGAATTTACTTTGCGAGCGGTACGACAATAAGAGACAATTAATCAATAACCACCTCAATGCCTTGTTTAATATTGAGCCGTTAGGTAGGGTGTCCGAACAGTCATTACGATCATTGATTGACCATGTCAGTAAAAATTTACGTGCGTTAGCAAGTTTAGGCCAACCGACAGATCAGTGGGATACATTAATTATTCATTTAGTTAGTTCGAAGTTGGACAATCAAACTAGTATGAAGTGGGAGGAGCATCGCAACATTCTAAGCGATATGCCCACCTTAGAACAATTTCATAGGTTTCTCAAAAACCGTGCTGATGTACTAGAATCATTTAAGCATAATAACAAGCACATTTCTACTAGTACGGCATCGGTTAGCAATAGTAATAATAATTTTAAAAAATTGTTTTCATGCACTATTAATTTAGGGATTAATCAAACAAACAAGAATCGTACTCGTTGCTCGTATTGCAAGGGTAGCCATTTAATTTATAATTGCCCTTCATTTTTAGCGAAAACACCTGAGTTAAGAATAGCCGAAGCTTTTAAACTTAAACTCTGTATAAATTGTCTCCGTTCCGGACATAATACACGTCAGTGCACCTCTGGGTCATGTCGCGAATGCAAGGGACGTCACAACACGTTGTTACACAAAACAAGTAACGATTCTTCGCTTTTACATTTAAACAAAGGTTCGTCTTCTCAGACCGTACAAGACGAACTAAGCGTCAATTTTTCTAGACAACCTTTTACGCACGTCATGTTGTCGACAGTCATGATTGAAGTCATGAATCCAGTCAATTCAAAGACTGAAACTATACGTGCTCTGTTAGACAGTGGGAGTCAATCTAGCTTCTTAACTCAATCGTTAAAAAATAGATTAGGGTTGGAATCCATACCCACGAATCTTAATATTGTAGGCATCGGGAACGTAGCTAGCAATCACATCAATGAAAGGTGTCACGTAAAATTTAATTCACTACAAAGTGACTATAGCGTTTTCCTCACGTGTTTTATCATGCCCGAGCAATTTAATTTGCCTACACACATTAAACTAGCTGATCCTAATTTCTATGTACCTGCGCCTATCGATGCATTAATAGGTGCCGATTTATTTTGGGAGGTTATAGGGAAGGAACAAAAATCACTAGGCGTAAATAAACCATTTTTACGCAGTTCACAGTTCGGCTGGATAGTTTCCGGTCCTATTTTATTAAGCTGTGATTCAATTTCAATTAATTGTAATTTTATGTCGAAGCTATCTTTAAACAAGCAATTAAACGATCAAATAAGTAGGTTTTGGAACCTCGAAGATTTGCCTCAAAGACCATTATTAAGTGACAGTGAAAAGGCTTGTGAGCAGCATTTTGTGACTAACACCGTCCGGTTAGAATCTGGTAGGTTTTGTGTTAGTCTGCCTCTCAAAGGTTCACCAAATACCTTAGGTAATTCATATTATCTTGCGAAGAAAAGGTTCTTTAACCCTTAATTTGATAAAGTTCGGTGTAATGGACACTTATTTAAAATAAATCTACCCAAGTTTTTATTTCATGTTCATCGATTTCTAATCGATTAAATGTTTATTTATACCATAAACAAATAGTAATAAAAAAGTAATGACTGTGGCAACATTGCATACGTCAGTTGGGACGCAAAATGTCTGCGAAAAGGCGGCCACCTGTTTTTCTCAAGGTATTTATAATTGTTTTTCTTATTTTTTGTGGAAAAATGAATTGAATCATTCATTTATTTATTACATAATAAACACTTCAATCATTATTTACAAAAACATACGCACTTTATTATATTTTTATGGTGTTTATTTGTAACTAAAATGTTTTGTCCGTCACAGCGGACATTGCTAATTGTATAGAAAAGTACCACTTTATTACTATGTCCGCTGCGGCGGACAATGCCAAAATGTGTGTGCTTCTGCTTGTTTGGTTATGGTTTTGAGTTTGGTTTTTTTTCTTTGCCAACAGCCTAATCGCGCAAGTAAAATTATTGCTTTAGTGCCGAATGAACGTGCACCTTCCGATGCTAGCGAAATATCAGATTCGGAAACTGAATTGCATGATGCACGTACTAATTCTTCCACCCCCCTGTCTTCTCCTGCACCATCTATTGCATCTTCCCTTGCTAACTTAACAATAGATACATCCGACGATGAAGAATTACACTCCGAAGATGCTGATATTATACCAGATTCTATCATGCGTGAAATTAGCGAGTCCATTTATGAAAATGTTCCATCCCTATCTGCTATTCCTTCATTGCCTGCAACGCCTATAACACCAATAGCTTCTTCATTAGCACCCCGAAAAACAAGATCTAGGAAACCACCCACAGTCAAAGCCAAAAGACCAAAATTAAATAAAAAATTTCAGCTGACTTATAATTGGAGAGTAGGTCAATTCCGTCACCAAGCGACAATAGAAGAGGGTGTGGAAGATGATTACATAAACCTGCCAGAAGATGATTCACCTTTGAGTTTCTTTTACCTTTTTTTTTCTCAAGATATTTTTACTAGTTTCGTAGAGCAGACAAACTTATATTCAGTTCAACAAACCGGCAAGTCAATTCAACTAACAGACGAAGAATTTAGAGACTTTTTAGCCATCCATGTTCTTATGGGTATTGTTGTAATGCCTTCATATCTTGATTATTGGTCAGAAAAATTTAGATATGGTAATGTCGCAGATATAATGTCTTTGAAAAGATATCAGCTGATACGAAGACATTTACATTTTGTTGACAATACAATGGACGATGGAGACAAATATTTTAAAGTTCGTCCAGTCATAGAGCAAATACGACAAAATTGTCTGAAACAACAGAAAAAAGAGACAAAATTTAGTATAGATGAAATGATGATAGCATATAAAGGGACTAAGGCCGGTAAAAGAAAACAATACATGAAAGATAAGCCCCCAGAAATTGGTTTTTAAATTTTCATACAAAATAAACAGTTTATTTTGTATGAAAATTTAAAAAACAATTCAACAACTTCAGTATCAATTAGTTCTAAAATGTTCATTTCTGTATTTTTCTTTACTAAAAAAACATAAAAATAACTGTGGTTTTTATTTTCCGTAGTTTGGCAGTGTCCGCCCCAGAAAACATATAAATCTGACCATTAATTTCACAGTAATTGGCAAGGTCCGCTGTGACGGACACCAGTTTTCCCAGCAGTGGGCTATTGTAGATTTTTTTTTTTCATTTTTTCAGAACTTTATGACATACTCCCGAAACCACAAAATTGTCAAATTCATATATTTTGAATATTTTTATCGGTGCCAAATTAAGGTTTAATCTCGAAAAGCGGTTTAGGAAAAATCCGGACTTAAAATTATCATATTCGTGTTTTATAAAAGAATACTTAGATTTAGGACATTGTACGGAGCTATCGGACAACACGTCAATATCCAGTCATTTTCTATGTCATCACGCTGTACTTAGATAGAACAGCGAATCAACTAAGCTACGCGTTGTCTTTGACGCTTCAGCACCAACCACCTCAGGGGTTTCAATAAATGATCTCCAGCTAATAGGACCCACGATTCAGGACTCACTTTTCTCCATCTTATTGAGATTTCGATCATACAAATATGTTCTTACAGGCGATATTGAAAAAATGTATCGTCAAATCAATGTCCATGACATGGATCGAATTCTTCAGCAGATTTTATGGAGGGAAGATGAGTCTCAACCCCTTAGGACACTAAGGTTGAATACAGTCACGTATGGGTTCGCCAGTGCTAGCTTACTTAGCACTAGGTGTCTGTATCAGCTGGGACAAGATTGCAACAATGACATCATAAAAACAATAATTCAACGTGATTTTTATTGCGATGATTTAATTACCGGTGCAAACAGTGAAAAAAATTCAATTCAAACGGTTTTGCATTCAGGCTGTTTTAATTTACGCAAGTTTTGATCTAATTTACCGTCTATTTTCAAAAGCTCGATTATTAATTTAGAAGATAACCTTAGCCTTAGCAATTCTACTAGCACACTAGGCTTAGGCTGGGATCCAAAAAACGATAATTTACATTTTTCTTGTCAAATTCCACCAATACCGAGCGAACTCTATACTAAACGACAGATTGTTTCGTATACTTTTAAAATTTTTGATCCGTTAGGACTAGTTTCACCTTCTACTATACTTTCAAAATTATTAATACAGCGCTTATGGACGCTAAAGTTAGAATGGGATCAACCCGTTCCTAATAATCTTATAAACGAGTGGAAACACATACAAGCAAACTTAAACGTTTTATTTTCAATAAAAATTCCTCGTTATATATTATGCGATTTTACAAATTTTGAGTTACATTCATTTTGCGATGCGTCGGGTCATGCCTATGGAGCATGCATTTACTTAAGATCGATCGACGTTTCTAACAGGGTACAAGTTCACTTACTATGCGCTCGATCAAAGGTCGCTCCGATGAAACCCACCACTATACCACGGCTCGAGCTGTGCGCGGCACAACTCGCGGCTAATCTAAGTAAAACTTGCATTGAATCACTTCGAGTCAGTATAACAAGGTGCGTACACTGGTGTGACTCGAGCGTAGTATTAGGGTGGATCAACTGTATTCCTAGCAATTTAAAAATGATCGTCGCAAATCGAGTCGTCGAAATTAGCGAAAACACTGACCATTTAGCCTGGCGTCACGTACCTACAAACCACAACCCCGCCGACCTAATATCTCGAGGCGTCGAGCATATCCAGTTAAGGGATTCAGAGCTATGGTGGCATGGGTCTAAATTTTTGTTTGAGGGGGAGGACAAATGGCCTACTATGTCAAAGGCTACAGAAGCATTACCCGAATTAAAAACAAATACAGCTATTATTGAACAAAATTTAATTAATTTCGAAAATCATTCTAATTTTATTAAACTAAAACGTTGTTTTGCTAATCTATTGCGTTTCATTAATAATACTAAAAACAAAAATTCCAAAATCGTTGGCCAATTAACATTGTCAGAATTAAATAATTCATTTAATCGACTCGTAATTTTCAGTCAATAAGAATCTTTTCCTAAGAAATGCGCTTGTCTTTTAAAGGGGCAGTCCATTAGTTTAAAAAGTAAACTTTCATCCCTTTACCCGTTCTTAGACGAAAATAAAATTATGCGTGTAGGCGGAAGGCTTGAGTCATCGTCATACAATTATAATAAAAAACATCCCGTCATACTCGATGCTAAACATCACTTTACAAAGATTTTATTTCATTACGAACACACGCGTCTGTTCCACGCAGGGCCGCAGACGCTACTGTATGCGATAAGAGAAACGGTATGGCCAGTGGGGGGAAGGCATTTAGCTCGGCGTACGGCGCGCGATTGTATTACTTGTCGCCGTCACCGAGGGAAGACTATTACTCCTCTTATGGGTAACTTACCAACCCAACGCGTTATGCCTGCCTTTCCATTTTATACTGTTGGTATCGACTTTGCGGGACCTTTGTCAATGTTAAATAGAAAGGGTCGAGGTGCAAAAACTTCCAAGTGTTATCTATGTTTATTTATTTGCTTTCGTTATAAGTGTATTCACTTAGAATTGGTTAGCGATCTGTCTAAAGATGCGTTCCTACTAGCGTTACGGAGATTCATATCTCGTAGGGGCAAGCCAGCGGAGATATATTCCGACAATGGTCGCAATTTTGTTGCTGCGGCTAAGGAACTATCTCATTTTCTAAAAACGAATCCCGTTATATCTGATTTTGCCGTTGACGAACAAATAAAATTTCACTTTATTCCCGCCTACGCTCCGCACTTTGGCGGCATATGGGAAGCGGGAATTAAATCAGCAAAATAATTCTTCATATGAGAAGAATTATTGGCAATAATAATTTAACTTTTGAAGAGTTAACTTCGCTTTTAGCACAAGTGGAAGCTATATTAAATAGCCGTCCCCTATATCCTATGTCCACCTCTCCTAACGATTTACTTCCTCTCTCTCCAGGGCACTTTCTGATTGGTCGGCCATTAACTGCTTTGCCTTCTCCGAATATTGAAGACTGCAACCCCAACTATCTCAACCGCTACATGCGCGTGGAACAAATACGACAACATTTTTGGCGTCGCTGGCAGCGTGAGTACATCAGCGAGCTACAGCAGCGAATGAAATGGCGCTCCAATCAAGAGAAGCTACGCATCGGTGACATGGTCCTTCTTCAGGAAGACGATGCCGCCCCTTTGCATTGGCGTTTGGGACGAGTCACGCGGCATTACCCTGGGCCTGACGGGGTCGCAAGAGTGGCGGACATTCAAACTACAAGAGGTGTAGTGCGTCGAGCATTAACACGCATCTGCCCCCTTTTTAACACAGAAGTCGAGTCTTGAACACGAGGCTATGCGTTCAAGAGGAGGGAATATGTTGGCGCCTACGTGTGGAGCTGCATATATTTATTTCATATGACATTCTTGTCTATTTTTGTCTATGTTACTTACAATAATTTATGTAAATTTATAATTCTGTTTGTCTATGTAAATACGTTATTCTCGTTTATACTCAAATTTTGAAATTCATTCCGCTACGATCTCTTGTCTTAGTAACCTGTATCTTCAGTAAAAGTATTTAGCAAAACCAAAGAAGTCTTTCTTTAACCTGCCTAAATACCGAACAAGGCTAATTAAATGGTCACACACTAATAGGATGGTAATAAATACAAAAAAATGCTTTCAAATGACTTTCACCAGAAAAAAATCTTGTATACGGTCCAACTGTTATATAAAGTCTGAATGTTTGCAAAAATGTGAAACGATAAGTGACCTTGGCGTGATATTTGATACAAAATTAACATTTAATAACCATTTAACTAACATCATAAACAAAGCGTCACGTATGCTAGGCTTTGTAATGAGAAACTGTAAAGTTTTTATGTAGAGGAAAACTAAGATCATGCTATACAATAGTCTCGTGCGAAGCTTGCTCGAATACTGTTGCGTAGTTTGGAGACCTCACTATTCTACCCACTCACTGAGACTCGAACGTGTGCAGAAACGATATCTTTGGCACTTAGCACAATCTGAAGGTATAGCAGAGGATGTTAAGTCATATGCTGATAGGTTAAGGTACTTTGAAATGAGCTCACTAAAAGAACGTGAGGACATTATAGATTTAGTCTTTCTCAACAAAGTACTCAACTTTCATTATAATTGTCCAAAGATCTCATCACGTCTACGGTTAACATTATTATTATTTTTTTCTTTTAATTATTAACTCTCATTTTTATACTTCCCGTTTTCCTTTATTTTTAACTCCTATACTTATACTTCCTGATTTGAATTCTTTTGTTGCCGGCTATTTCTGTGTACCCTTCGGCATAAACCTCTTCTCACTCCTTATCATTTTATTATTTTACTATCCACGTTTCCCTTGTAGTAATTTCCTTTATTCTGAATACTATAAAATAATTTCAAATCCAAATAATTACATAATAAATATATTTTACTATTAAAACCTACATATACATAGAATACTTTGGAATTAGTTGTTGTTGCTTACATAAGTTTATTATTTTACAGTGTAAACATTATGCAAAGCACCATTATGACTCGTAAAGCCTCGGTAAAGGATGCAGAATCCAAATTAAAACTGACCCTTCAAGAATTAAAATCTTCAAAGGAACTGTGCAATCAACTGCTTCAAGAGCGCGAAGAAAGCGAATTAGAAATTAAAAATATTATTAATAATAACACCAAACTAAAGAGTGAGCTCGCAGAGTTGCATAAAAATTATTTAAATATTGTAACTGAGCGAGATCAACTTTATGAGGTTATTAAATCCTTTAAAGAATGTAGTGATGAGCATGAAAGAGCTTTGAGTCGCATTACTGAGCTGGAAGTTTGTCTAATTGAGGCTCAAAAAACATCAATTGAGTTAGAAAATTTAAAACAAAGCCACGAAGGTACTGTAACTCAAAGCTTATATAACGAATTGGTTGAGAGTAATTCTCTTTTAAAATATTCACACAATGAACTCGTTACTATAGACCTCACTGCGGATGATTCATATTCAAATAAACAAATTAGCATAAATTCACATAATAAATTTAAAAATATATTAAATTGAACAAATTCATAAATAAAACTAAAAAAAATTTAAAAAATAAATATAATTATCAGCAGGTTCATAAGTTGATAAAAGACAGAACTCATTTATCACATAAAATTAAGTTATGTAGCAACAAATTACAAAACAATAAATTAATATATGACAATGAAGTCGAACAACTTCAATCTGAAATAAATAGCTTGCAAAGTTCTCTTAAATTTGTTAATGAAAAATATGATTTAGCACAAAGACAAATTCAGGAGCATATTCTTGTAGCTAATAATCTTGTAGAAATGTGTAACTCTAATATGGAAAGATTCGAGTCATTGTGCAATAAGCATGCCTGTAATTGTTTACAAACACAACAAAATGAGTTATCAGCTTCGATAGATATAAATTCTGAATTATTAACTAATTTAGCTGAAAATAAACAAACACAATGTCAGGTGAAGTCAGATTATATTCAACCTAACTATATAGTAAATAAATGTGATAAAATTATAAATAATACTAATTACAAAAAAATTATTATAGTTTCTGATAAGTTATGTAATGTTTATAACACATGTTCACCCGGAGCAACCTACCAGCACCATATAAACAAAATAAATTCTATGCATCTGGATGAACACAGCATGGTAGTGTTAATGCATGGTGATTGTTTTCTTTAAGTAAACAGGAGCTCACTAAAAACATACAGTATTTAATACAAATTCAAAATGAAAAAAAAATGTAAATTTATATTATGTGCATTTCCATATTCATGTTGTTTATCAGATGCACAGAACAGACATATTTATAATCTAAATCTTTGTATGTACAACCTGACTCATCATCATAGCGACGTTTTTATTTTATTTGACATAAATAAATTTATTTATAATTTTAAATTGACAAAGGATACATTGTACCTGCCAAAAAAGTCTTCTAGACATATTGCTACTTTAGTAGCATATATTATACAGAACACGGTTATATGTAATATAACCCAGAATAATTATTATATTAGCAATAACATTAACTGCTTGGATTATAATATTAATATTAATCCTGCAATAGATTCTAGTTTAAACTAGGTAAAGAGACAAAACCTAAGCCTTTAACCATTAACATTATTCATCAAAACATACAGGGCTTAGGTGGCAAAGCGAAACTCGAGCTTGTTTTAGAAAATTATAAAATAAATATATTATGTTTGACGGAACATTGGTTAAGAAACTATTAGCCTTTATATATACAAAATTATAGTTTGTCAAGTTCGTTAGTAAGAGTGAACGCTATCCGTGGAGGATTTTTAATATTGGTCAGAAGCGATATGGCTTACAAATCGCGTCAAGACATTATGTCTCACTCTATCGAACGTACTGTTGAACTATCCTGTGTAGAACTTCAACGGTACATTATAGTATGCGTATACCGCTCTCCTCTTGGAGACTTTAATATTTTTGAGGCAACGATGGACGACGTACTTAAACTTACTTGTAAAAGTAGTAAGTCTGTCATTGTATGTGGTGATTTTAATGTTGACTCGCTCAAAGACACCACGACCAGTCTCAGATTAATAAACTTGTTTAAATCGTTTAATTTGTCACAAACATTTTTTGAAGCAACAAGAATAACAGGCACGTCTTCTACGTGTATAGACAATGTTTTTTGTCGCTGTGAGATATATGAAAAACTAATCATTAATAATTTAAGTTCTGACCATTGCGGCCAAATGTTTTCTGTTATAGATAATATTTATAAAGACAGACAAAAAATTACATGTAGGCCGATTACAAATAGCAGAATAAATAACTTTAAAGATATTGTGACCGATAAATTATCAAACTTAAATATGAGATTGAGTGATCCAAATAAACTTTATGGTTCCTTTTTTAATTTGCTTATCACCGAATTTAATAAGATTTTTAAAACAAAAACATTTTATAAAAATACTAAATTAAAATTTAGTGATTGGGCAACCGTAGGTATACACAAAAGCAGAGATAAGCTATATGAATTGTACAGTATGAAGCAGCTTAATCAATCCATTAAATTTAAAGAATATGTAAAAAACTATTCCAAAATTTTTAAATCGGTTTGCATGTACGCAAAATCTAAATATATTAAAAACAAAATTTTAAGTTCGGACGATAAAATTAGGGTTACATGGGATATATCAATCAATAGTAGTAGGATCAATAGTATGTCGGGACAGTGAAAGAATAATAGTGAAAGGATTAAATTACAGGTAGATAAAGTAAACATTACTTCGGAAGTAGAAGTGGCAAATGTTTTTGAAATTTTTTTTGCTAAAATACATTTAAATACCTAACGAGGTAACATCCCATTTAAACTCGTCTACATTAATCAATGTTGTGTCCGTTTTTCGTTCGAATACGTTAGTCCTTGTGATATTATTAAAACATTTAAATCGTTAAATATTAAAAAATCCATCATATCAGTCAAATTACTTAGTACTATCATTAATGATATTGCTTCTCATTTAGCTTTAGTTTTTAATACATGTGTAGATTCGGGGTCGTTTCCTAACCTTAAGAAAAATAGTAAAATAATACCTCTTTTTAAAACAGGGAATAAGTGCGATCCCAGTAATTACCGGCCAATTTCTATACTCCCATCTTTAAGTAAAATTTTCGAAAAAATTATTTTAAATCAACTTCTTGTACATTTTAAAGCTAATAATATTTTCCATAGTGAACAGTACGGGTTTACGAAAGGTCGTTCTACGACTGATGCGGGAGTGGCCCTTCTAAAGCATATTTATGATGCTTGGGAATAGTCACAGAATGCTATCGGAGATTTTTGTGACTTATCAACAGCGTTTGATTGTGTTGTACATGAAACGCTATTGAAGAAACTTAATTATTATGGTATTAAAGATAAAGCTCTTGATCTAGTTGCTTCATACTTAAGCGGTAGAATTCAACAAGTTACTATAAACGGAACAAAGTCTTCTGGATCTGTTCTCCAAATGGGTGTTCCACAAGGATCAATTTTGGGTCCTTTTTTATTTTTAATTTACATTAATGATTTGACTTTTTATGTTAACAATATTTGTGATATTGTGTTGTTTGCTGATGATACTTCATTAATATTAAAAGTCGACAGAAAGAAAGATAAGTATGACGACGTAAACAATGCATTATCTCATGTACAGAAATGGTTTACTCTAAACAATTTAGTTTTAAATGCCAAAAAGACGAAATGTGTCGAATTTGCACTACCTAACGTTAATAAACAAAATTTTAATCTTGTTTTGAATAATGAAATACTTAATGTAATTGATAGTACAGTATTCTTGGGCATTACTTTAGATTCAAAACTTCAGTGGAAGCCCCATTTGTCATCCCTTGCAGGAAGACTCAGCTCCGCAGCTTATGCTGTTAGAAAAATTAAAAATTTAACTGATATTGATACTGCCCGTTTAGTATACTTTAGTTACTTTCACAGTGTTATGTCTTATGGTATATTACTTTGGGGTAATGCCCCAGACATTGAGGCTGTATTTGTCTTACAAAAAAGAGCTATTCGAGCAATATATAGTCTCGGAGCTCGAGACTCCCTTAGGGATGTATTTAAGAAGATAGATATTCTCACGGTTGCGTCACAATACATTTACGTTAATATTTTATATATGGTTCAAAATAGTGATGGTTTTCCTAAGAACAGTGACAGGCATTGTGTAAACACTAGAAGAAAAAATAAACTTTTCATACCAAACTTTCGTCTTCATAAAGTCAGTTCATCGTTTCTGGGGTTTGGTATTCGCATCTATAATAAAATCCCGCAAACAGTTTTACATTTGCCACTTAATAAGTTTAAGGCCTACGTTAAAAAATCTTTAATAAATAAAGCATATTATACCATACAAGAATATTTTGACGACAAAGAGGCGTGGATTTGATAAGCGTTGATTTTCTATCCGGATAAAAAATTAAAACGTAATAAAAATACATGATGTATAAATGATTTTAAAAGAGTTACTATCGAGTTTCTTGGCGGTTCTTCTCGGTAGAGACTACATTCCGAACCGGTGGTAGCTTTATAAAAATCAAAAATGAAAATATGACATGTAACTTGACGATTCGAAAGTGCTGTTAAAGCCCATTTGAATAAAGTATATTTTGAGTTTGAGTTTATAAAGCTATTATCCCAACATACAATGTTACAAGAATGGGTCTAGTTAAAGGAGTTCTTGTAGAATGGTCGATGGAGGAATTCGTCGACTCGTTAGTAATTCGTTCTGAATGTGGTGAAGTTTCGAAAGCGAGACGTTTGAATCGTGAAGTTTCTAATGAGGGAGTGGTCACCTTTACCATTGTTGTAACTTTTAGGGGGTAAATTCTGCCTCCTAAAGTTTACTCCTATCACACTTCCCTTCCTGTAGATACCTACAATTTACCTACCATTATGTGTTTAAGCTGTTGCCGCTATGGTCATATAAAAACTCAATGCAGATCGAAACCAAGATCTTTTAAATGCTCCCCATGTCTCACCAGTATGCTGGTACTGGTGAGACATGTAATGTCATCAAGGAAAATGCCACATGTCTGTATTGCTCAGGCAAACATTTTGCCTCTGATAAAGATTGCCCTGAATATTCGCGACAGCCCTCAATCAAGTTGGTCATGGCATCCGATAATGTCTCCTATATTGAAGCATCCGCAAGATTCCAGTCCGAAAATCCTATGCAGAGATTGCTAAAGAGATGTTTTCCCCACCCATTTATGTTAACTCCAGCCCTTCTAAAACTATTTCCTCTCCAAATAAATCTGTCCATTCCTACCGTCAAACTGTAGTTAGATCCGTCCGTCCCAGAGCCCCCCTTGTTAAAGGGTTTGGTAAACAAGCCCACCAAGCCATAGTGGGTAACTGCCCCTCTTCCACTTCCAATGGTTGTGCCCTGAACAGCAATGTGGATCCTATTCCTACCAACCATACCAGAAACCTTCTAGAACTCCTTTCACAAATGATATTCAACATTGTTACAACATGTAGCGATGTTCCTTTACTGTCCACCGTTGCCGATAACCTGTCCCAATTATTTCTCGTCCTTAAAAATGGCCTCAACCAGATTCCTTCAGGAACTGTAAAAGCATCTGACCTGAAAAACATGAATTATTCTCCCTTATCAACCTGTATAGTCCCTCTCATTATTGCCATCTCTGAAACATGGTTAATTCCTGGTTCGCGGTTTCGGGTTCCCGGTTTTTCCTGTTTGAGGGATGACAGAAGTACCCATCACTTCTAAGCACGTAGTGCCCTTTTCATTCGTCATTCCATTCCTTTCTCTCAAATCCCTCGCCCCCCCAGCCAGCATTTTAGTGCTGTTGCTGTTAAATCCCTTGACATTTCCTTTCTTTTTCTGTATATTCCCCATCCATCCTCTACTTTTATTCCTGAACTTATATCTCTCTATCTTATCTTTACTTCCTCATCCTACCCTTGTGATGGGTGACTTCAACGCCCATCATACTACATGGGGTTGTCATTATAGTGATGCGTTTGCTCACTTGTTGGTGGATATTGTTGATGATGTCAATCTTTGCATCCTTAATGATGGTTCGCCGATACGTCGAGTTTACCCTTCGCAGAACCCTAAGACTGCAGTAGATTTATCCTTATCTTCTCCTTCTCTTGCTTCTCAACTTTTCTGGAATGTCCTGCCTTCTACTTTTGGCAGTTATCATTTCCCTATTCTTCTTCCTTTTAACCAAAATTCCATTCCTTCTATTAGCCCAAATCCCCTCCTTAAAAATTCCCTTGAAAATGCAAACTGGTTAGACTATGCGAGTTCTGTTGATGCCATATTGGACTCTCTTTCTGAGCCTGGAGGCGATGAAAATATCATTTTTTACTATGAAACATTCCTTGAGGCTCTTTTAACTGCTGCAAAACTTAACATCCCTAAAAAATATTTTCCTAAAAAGTTGGTGCTTTCCACCCCCTGGTGGGACGAGGAATGCACCCGCTTAACTACACAAAGAACGGAGGCAGAGCATTTATATTCTCTGTCTATGTCTCCTTGGAATTTTCAAAAATACCAACGGCTAGACGCTAAAAAAGTTTAAAGTTCTTCTCCCATTACTCAGGCAAAAATTGCACAAGCTGAGTATGCCTCCGAGGATGATTTATTTCATATGTAATCTGCTGTTTAGTAAATCTATAGTGGTAAAACATCATACCATGTCTCTTTCCCCCAGACTTGTCTGGAAAGGTTTCCCCCAGGGCTCTGTCCTTAGTCCTCTGCTTTACAGCATTTACACTCAAGATCTCGAATTATCTGTTAACAAATCTTGCAACATTTTACAGTATCCTGATGACATAGCAATTTATTATAGATCAAATTCAGTAGAAGATATTTCATTTCGTCTCAACTCTGCTTTGCATTATCTTGGCCAGTGGCTGTCTGATCATGGCCTATCTCTATCGATAGCCAAAAGTCAGGCAGTTGCATTTTTTAGAAAAAAAGTGGTTCCTATCTTCGATTTGTTTCATAGGGATTAATGTATTAGCTTTGTAGATAAGGCTTAATTTTTAGGAGTCATACTCGATAACCGACTGAACGGAGTTACTCATACAGAGCATATTATTAAAAAATGTAAGAAGGGCATTCATGTCCTTCGTGCAGTGTCAGGCGTTTCGTGGGGAGCTCACCCATATTCACTTAAATAATATAATGCCATAGTTCGTAGCCATATGGACTATGGTTTATTTGTTTTGGAACCAATAAATAAATCAGCATATGGCGGGCTGAACAAAATTCAATTTAGATGCCTTAGAGTCATTCTGTGTGCTCTGAAATCTACACCTACAAATGCACTACAGGTTGAATGCGTTGATGCTCTCTTGCAAAAAAGGAGACAGTATCTGTGTGACCGTTTCGTCAGCAAAATGTTACAGCTGTCATCCCATCCTCTTTGGAATCGTTTAAATGAATTGTCCCAAATTGTTAATCCTAGCTAATCCCTTATCCTGTCTTTTAAATAATTTCCTTTATTTTACTAAACTCCAGAATCCTCTTATTTAACTACCTTTAAATTTTTTCATGCCCTATAAGGCCCTTGTCCATCAACCTTCTGACTCACCCAATACTGTGTCTCTTTTTATTAGTATACTTCATGAAAATTGGTCAGATCATGTTCTCATTTATACTGATGCGTCTAAACTCTCTCCAGAAGGCTGAGTTGGTGCAGCCTGCTAGATTCCTAAATTCAAAATTATATTACAATTAAAATGCCCACCTGAATCATCAGTATTCACTGGTGAGGCGATCGCCTTATTGGAAGCTATTTTATTTGCCCACTCCCATGACTTAAGACAAACTGTTATCTTGACTGACTCCTTAAATTGCCTTTTAGCTATCAAGGTAAACCCATTTCGAAGTAGAAAGAGGTTTTTCGTTATTTTAAAGCTCAGAAAGGCCTTGTTCTTGTTCATCAAAAGGGACTGCAAGTTTCGCTAGTTTGGATTCCCAGCCATTCCGGAATCCCTGGCAACGAAACTACTAATTTGTGTGCCAAATCCGCCATTCAGCTTGGTTCTTTAGAGCACCTAAAAAAATCCTAACAACATCTCTGTGCTGTTGCGAATATTCGTTTGTCCAAATCTTGGACATCTTTTTGGATTTCATCAAAATCGGTTAAGGGTAAATGTTATGCTAGTTTGCAACTTGTCATTCCAAGAAGCCCTTGGTTTTTTTTCTTTTTAGACGTGCTGACCGCTGGGTCACTTCTACTATTTGTCGTTTGCGTCTTGGCCATGCATGTACTCCCAGTCACCTGGCTAAAATTAGAGTTCGTGACCACTCACAGTGCGAATGCGGTTTAGACGAAGGTTCCCCATCCCATATCCTGTTTAACTGTCCCAGACTTCTTCATCCCCTCGATGATATTCTCCCTCCTAAAATCCCCCGTCCTATAAATGTTGATTGTTTATTGATGTTTGTGTTTAGTCCACTGTGTTCGTTTCTGTGTAAATATATTAAATGTAATAAAATTAAGTTGTAAATAAAACATGTGATTATCCCATTAATATTAGTTGTATTTTTATACTATATATTTATTATATTTATAACTTTTTTTGTGTTATTTTAGGACTAACAATAAAATTCGCACTTTTTATTATGTTTTCAAAATTTAGTCAATCTCCATCGTGTTTTCTCCATTCCACGTGACATTGTCGAAATAACATGTGTCTAATTGGGACAACTAAAAGCCATAAACCAAAGAATTGAATTGAACATTATTAAACAAAACGTTAAGGCAACATAGAACATTAAGAAAACAAATAAAATTATAAAAAACCGACATATATCTTTAAAGATTAGTAAATTAAAACAAGATTGTGCATTGTTAAAAAATAATTTATACAGAGAAATTACAGCAAAGTAGGATAGTATATGATAGTGACACACTCCTTCTGCAAACTGAAATAAACCGTTTAAAAATATCACTAAAAACGATTAGTGAAATGTATGAGTCCTCTCAATTTAAAAAGCAAAAATATACCACTAACGATATACAAGTCAATCAGTTACAGCAGAGGTGTGACACTATCATAAAACAACAAGATAATAAAACTAGTTCTTTATGTAATTATAAAGTAGTAATGGTATCGGATAAGCTGGGTCAAAATTTTGGTTCCTTGCTTAACTATGAAATAAATAATGTGTATAACACATGTTCACCCGGGGCACCTTATCAGTATCACATAAATAAAATCAATTCTATGAATCTGGATCAAAATTCCATAGTTATTATAATGCACGGAGACAGTTTGTCAATGAATAAATTAGATTTGATAAAAAGTTTAGAAAATTTAATTCATATTCAAAATAAAACTAAATGAAAATTTATTATAAATGCCTTTCCGTATTCAGATAGTTTGACAGATTCACAGAATAAGCATATATATAATTTAAATTTGTGTATGCACAATTTGATTCATCGTTATGACAATTTTATATTATTTGACATTAATAAATTTATTTGTAAGTTTAAGTTGACCAATGATACTATGTTTTTACCTCTGAAATGTAAAAGACTAATAGTTAATTTATTAGTTCATAATGTAAATAACTCATTTAAATATTGTCCATCAAAATATGCAGGGAATAGGTGGCAAGGAACATGAAATAGAATTATTTTCACATTGTAGTGATATTCATGTATACTGCTTAACAGAACATTGGCTTCAACAGTATGACATATTTAATATTGATAATTTTACTTTGTTAAGTTCGTTCGTAAGAGTGAATGCTATTCGTGGAGTTTCATTAATCTTAGTTCGTAATAATATAGCTTGTAAATCTCGTCAAGATATTGTGGCTCTCTCTATCGAGCGAACTGTTGAACTGTCCTGTGTGGAATTTCAGTTATACATTATAGTTTGCGTATACCGCCCCCCTATTGGAGATTTTGCTTTGTTTGAGGTAACTATGGAAGACATTTTAAAAAATTTATGTAAAGGCAGTAAATATATTATTTTATGCGGCGATTTCAATGTAGATTTGTTAAAAGATTCGACAATTAGTACTTGACTAATTCACTTATTTAAATCATTTAATTTAACGCACAGATATTGTGAACCAACTCGTATAACTAGCCTTTCTTCTACGTGTATTGACAATATCTTCTGTAATTGTGAAATTTATGAAAAATCAATAATAAATAATTTAACCTCAGACCACTGTGGGCAAAAATTTTCACTACAAGACAAAGTTATTAAAAACGAAAGGAAAATTGTTTGTAGACCGATAACTGTTAATAAAGTAAACCGTTATAAAGATATTGTGGCGTCCAAAATATGTAAATTAGATATGACTTCACATGATCCAGATATACTTTATGGTTCTGTTTTTAAATTAATTTTAAATGAATTCAATAATATTTTTAAAACAAAGACTTTTTATGTAAACTCAAATTTGAAATTTAGTGACTGGGCTACTTCTGGTATTTATAAAAGTAGAAATAAATTATATGAATTGTACAATATGAAGCAGTGAAATCATGAGGAATATTTTATAGAACATGTCAAACGGTATTCAAAAACCTTTAAAGCGGTGTGCATTCATGCTAAGTCTAATTATATCAAAGATAAAATTTTTAATTCTGAAGATAAAATTAGGGCTACTTGGGACGTTATTAATAGTGTGTGTGGAAAATCTAATATGCAAATTATACCAATTGAGTTAAACATAGGGAACAAAATTGTAAATTCAGAATTAGAAGTTGCAAATATATTTCAAAAATATTTTGATGAAATACCTTCAGTTATAAAATCTCAGTTAGAATCATCTTCATCAGCTTCAACTCAATTACTTGTAAATCATGTATCCAAATGTAATTTTGAATTCTCTTTCAAGCAAGTTACTTCAATAGATGTTATAAATACGTTTAAAACTCTTAATATTAAAAAAACAAATGATCTTTGGGGTATTTCGGTAAAATTAATTAATAGTATCATCCATGACATTGCTCCACATATAGCGTTCATTTTTAATAAATGTCTTGATACAGGTTCATTTCCAGATCTATTAAAATGTAGCAAAGTATTACCACTTTTTAAAAAGGGAAACAAAGATGAGCCTAGCAATTATAGGCCCATTTCTATACTACCTTCCTTAAGTAAAATTTTTGAAAAAATTATTTTAAATAAAATCCTTATTCATTGTAATGTAAATGGTATTTTTCATAGGGAACAATACGGTTTTACCAAAGGTCGCTCTACAACGGATGCAGGCATGGCGCTAATTAAACACATATATGACGCTTGGGAGAAATCACAGAATGCTATTGGTGTATTTTGTATTTATCTAAAGCATTTGACTGTGTGGAACATGAAACGCTATTATGTAAGCTAGAATATTACGGAGTTAAAGGGAAGGCTCTTGATCTTATTGCTTCGTACCTGTCTCAGAGAGTTCAACGTGTTTTTATAAATGGAATTAAGTCATCTGGATCTGTCTTAAAAATAGGTGTTCCACAGGGATCAATTTTAGGTCCTTTATTATTTTTAATATACATCAACGATCTTCCATTCTATGTTAGAGGTGTTTGTGATATTGTATTGTTTGCTGACGATACTTCACTTATTTTCAAAGTTGACAGAAATAGAACTAATTATGAATATGTAAACAATGCATTATCACTGATACATGGTTGGTTTACAACTAATAATCTAGTTTTAAATGCCAAAAAAACGAAATGTGTGGTATTTACTTTACCTAACGTTAAACAACCTAATTATAATTTGATATTGAATAATGAGATCCTTGATGTAAGTGACACAACAGTATTCCTGGGAATAACCTTGGATACGAAGCTTCAGTGGAATTCCCATTTGTCATCTCTCACGGGGAGACTCAGCTCCGCAGCATACGCGGTTAGGAAAGTTCGTCAACTAATGATGCTATGGGGTGCGCTTCGGCTATTAATACAGTTTTTATTTTGCAAAAAAGAGCTGTTCGTAGTATTTATAATTTTGGAGCTCGGGAATCCCTTCGAGATGTTTTTAGTAAAATAGGTATACTAACGGTTGCGTCACAGTATATTTATAATAATATTATACATATCCATAATAATATTGATTTTTTGAGAAAAACAGTGACTCGCATTGTATTAACACGAGAAGAAAGGATAAACTCATAACACCAAGCTTTCGACTTCGCAAAGTAAATGTTTCCTTTCTGGGGCAAGGTGTTCGTTTTTATAACAAAATGCCACAGAAATTTTTGCAATTTTCAAGGAATAAGTTTAATAAATCGTATATTAAAATGTCTTTGATAGCTAAAGCATATTATTCTATACAAGATTATATTGATGATAATAATGCATGGATTTAGTATAGCTGGAATTCATACAGGACGTTTAATATACTCATTTGTAATTTTTAAATGTATATACTTAAAAACATAGTTTTAAAAGAGTACCTATCGAGTTTCTTGCCGGTCCTTCACGGTAGAATCTACATTCCGAACCGGTCGTAGCTTTTCATTAATTTAAGTAACTTTTATTTGTTTTGACGATTCAAAAGTGCTTTTAAAAGCCTACTTAAATAAAGTATTTTTTGATTTTGATTTTACTAAAACACAATTTGTAAAAAATAATGTTAGATCTATTTAATTTTGTTTGCATGTAAATTCTTTTTAAATTTGAATTAATGTGTTCTTTATTCGGTGAATTGTATTGACCAATCAGAGCAGAGCGTAAGACTCGAGCGGGGTCTAGGCGCCATCTTAACAACAATGGCGAATCGCGGGAATACGAGAATAGTTGTAGAACGAAGTAGATAAATTATTGTATTGATTTAAGACAGTTGTGGTGGAAATAATGGTGTTGTGAGAACAGTGTCACGAACCTACTGCTCGTATAAAATAGTGACTATTTTAATCGGATATAAATCGCGTATATTAATTATTTTTATCATCCCGACGTTTCGAGCACTTTGCAACGTTCGTGGTCACGGGTAGACTAAGGTGACATTTGTCTATTTGAGGTTTTAGAAAATATTATTTACAACTACCGCCAACGGTTTCTTGAATCGGTATCTTGAATAACTAACTGTATCTTTTGGTCTTGCAGTCTGTTGGACTTAGGATTTTAAATTTTTAATAAGTGGATCCCAGGTGTTCGAAAGTCTCCAACCATCTTCTCTATTGAAGTTCGGATGTTTTTGAATTTCAATAGCCTCGCGTATCATTCTAGGAATGAATCTGTGTTCTCTAGCGAGGATCTGTGGTTTATCAAATCGAATAAAATGGTTAGGTTTATCCAAAACATGTTCACAAACTGCAGACTTTGAAGAACGCCTATTTTTGACATGTCCTATGTGTTCCTTGACCCTAGTACCGATGCTTCTCTTTGTTTGGCTTATGTAAGATAAACCACACTCACATTCGAGTTTGTATACTCCCGCAGTCTGTAAAAGAATATTACTCTTGATAGGTCTCAAGAACTGGCTCACTTTCTTATGAGGCTTGTAGCTGGTTTTAATCGAAGCTCGCTTCAAGATGTTGCCAATTCTGTCTGTAGCTCCCTTCACATATGGTAGAAATGCAGGTTGTCGCTCAATACGCCCCGTATTAGTAATACGTTGTTTTGTACTCACATTTAACCCTCATGACGCCAGCAGAAATTTGCTAATTACTGAAGATGTCGATGAGAATGGTGTTTCTCCGACATATACAGGGTTATTTGTAAAACATTAAGAACCTCGTAGGGTTTTATTCGTAACATTGTAATCAACAACTTTTGTTCTATGACTTTTAATAATTCATACTTTTTTACTTTCATACAGAATTAAAAATGTTTAAATTGATTTCTCTAGTTTTATTAAACTCTGCGTGCAAGTAAAAGAAAGAAGATAAGAAACAGTCAAACGCGAGATGTAGGGGTGGCGATGCGCGCAGACAAGGTCGCTCGGGGCCGCCCCAGAGTCGGGAGCGATGCCTGAACTTGACCTAATTAGCAGCGGTCGTCAGCTGCTCCGGTCGTTCGCGTTGATGCACCCGCGCTGCGTATCCTAGTAGCCCTACTTTTCGGTTGAGTTTACTTAACAATAATTGCATGATAAGTGTATCGATATTCGAAAGTTGAGTACACTGATGATGCGAATACTTGCTAGGTGTGACGACTATAACATTCGTAACAAACATTTGTAGTGATAACCCGTATAAACTCCCACATGAAAACTTCAACACCGCTTTAGTGTAAATGTGTGGGCAGCAATAGGGTATTTTACTCTATTTGAGAAAAAATCTAAAATATATATTATTGAGTTAGCTATTAATAAAGTAGTCTGTAAGTGTTCGTTTTAATTTATAAAATAACACAATAAATTTTAAAATTCAATTCAAAGTTTTTAGTTTTTTTTTCTGTGCATTATCATCGTGGAATAGTAACCGCCATGTTATGACGTCATTATGCTCTGTAAACTAAAGCGACAATGAAGTGACAACCTATGTGTCTTTTAAAACAAATTTGAGTTGAATTGTATTTTAGTTATTTTCGGTTCGATTGTGGCAAAAAGATTATTTTCGAAGACAACCTACTTATTCGTTTAATTATGGAAGGCGGTTTTGTAAAGGGAGACAGTGCAAATTTATCAAGAATAGGCACTTTGATGGTCGGTAAATTTTTCTCATATTTAATTCAGTTGGCACTAGAATCCACAATTTGTCCGGTGTTTTTACACTAGTATTTTTGCATTCCGGAACAGCGCACCAACGATAACTTGAATTATAGCTCATTTTTCGATAAAAACAATTCAATCGTTTAGTTTCTTCCCATTTAACAATCGTAAATATTGTCAAATTGTCATTGTCCAGTACATTTGTTTACCAATCATTATGACGTCACAACTACAGATCTTCGCAATTTCGAAAATTACGCGCCAAATTTGAAAATAATAAATTTTAAGAGTATTTTTAGGGTAATTATATATTTTAAACTTTCGCGATTTATACTATTCATATTTAATATAACGGGTCTTATCGCGATAACTAATAGTAGTAATACCTTTTTATTGCCCGACGTTGTCAGTCAGCTCGTGACCACGGCGAATGTAACTTCGTCGAAACGTCGGGCAATAAAAAGGTATTACTACTATTAGTTATCGCGATAAGACCCGTTATATTAAATATGAATATTTTTAGGGTACTTAGCGATTGAATAAAAATTTTGAATTTTTTCGTAATGATTTATTAGCACTATTGCGTCTAATTCAGTTTCAAAAATTTGTGTAATACCCTATTGCGATTTCCATTGTGTTGAAAAAGAATATAGGCCATGATATAATATGTAGTATCTACGATCAACACAATGTGACGAGGCATCGCACAATGTTCGCCAAGTCAAACTAGAGATGTATTGAATATAGTTTATCCTGCTCGAGGAATAAACACCACGAGCATGATAATTGAAAAAATATTTAAAATTTGGTCAAATTAAAATGAATTAAATTTTTTTTATGGTCTTTGTGTTAGTTTTAAAGGTGATTATGTTAAATGCTATTTCACCATGTGCGCGATACTCGCTGCCATACACAAGACTTTATTTGGGAGGTAATAATTATTCAAATGTAAATAATGTGGTTTAAAAATTAATAAAAAAAAATTTTATTTAAATAAATATTAACCGACTTTAAAACTGAATTTAATAGGTTTTTGGGCGGTAGGAGTGAAAAAAAATAACAAAGTCTTTTTTTTGCTCTTAATAATTTTATTTTATTTATCTTGTTTTAATGTATTGTCTTGGAAAAACAATGAATATTTAAGTCTCATTACCCACCAGCTATAAGTTTCCTATATCTACTTACAAAAAACACTGTGACATTACAAAATGTCATGTTCAATGCAAAAATGAGTGAATTTCAGCAGGAACTACATAAGTCATCTTCTCCAATCACTACAGCCTCCCAATCCACTGAATTCAGTACCTTTAGAAGTTTTATTATGGCAGCATTGACTACTCTTCAACGACAAGTGGAATTTCTTGGAAGAGAAAGAAAAGAAAGAAAGAACACTTTTATTTGGGACCGTACAACAAATATATAAGTAACTTAAAAATAAGAAAGAAAATATAAAAAAAATAACCAAAAACAACTTAAATTACTAAATTACGATCAACATTTACATGAAAAACAAAAAACAAAAAAAAAAAACAAATTAACAATAAAAAAAATCGATACGATGGATAAAAAAAGGTTAAAAGAAACAAAAAAAAATACTACTACAATAAACATATAGGCATGACGTGTCCCAAATGGGTATACCATTCAGCAATTAATAGGCGTGGATACCTAATGCTGATTTTCAATGGTACCCCTCTTTGATAACAACTGACGGGCGGTGACCAAGTTATAATACTTAAATTAATATAAAAACAATAGACATTAAATACATAATATATTCATGAAATAAATCTGCACACATTAAATAGTAATTTTTCAACTGGGAATGTCACCAGAATGCCACGTGCACCGGTGGCCGCGGGACGTGCAGTCAGTATTTTTACTAGTTTATTCTGCGTTTATTTTAAATAACATTGAACTAGAGAAGTGAGACACAGAAAAAAAAATATTGGACGTTAAAGTCGATGGTGAGTTATAAATATATTATGTTTTTGGGTATATGAGCTCATATATAAATATAAATAATTAATGAAATATTATTCTTTTTTTTCTGGACTACCCAACGATAAAATGAAATAGGTAACAATACCTCGTTAAGAGAGATGGATCGTCTGGAAATGAATAAAAGGCGTAAAATGAATCTTCTGCATGGGATTCAAGAAGATAAATCCGAAGATACTACTGCTCGAGTCACCACTCTTGTCGCAGACCACTTAGATTTGCCTAATTTTTCAAGCGCTAGTATAAAATTTTCACATCGTCTCGGTAGACCATCCGATACCAGAAACAGGCCTATTGTGGTGAAATTCGCAGATATTAGTGTTAGAGATAAGGTCTGGTTTGCCAAAACGCGGTTTAAGGGCTCTAGTATAACACAATCGGAATTTCTCACTAAGACTCGACACGACGTATTTCTTGCAGCAAGGCAGCGTTTCGGTATCGGAAAATGTTGGACCCGAGAAGGTCGGATTTTTATTATTGCTCCTGATGGGTCACGTCACGAAGTCGAGACGGACACTAAAACATCTGTTCCACGATCGAAGAGAATAGTTAAGAAGTAGCATTAACATTAATACTCAGGTTGTTTATATCTGCTTACTTTCACATACCCACATAAACTTATCTAGGTAACTGTACATTATTTTTTTTTTAATAATCGTGTTAGTTAAGGTACTAAGTAATAATAATAATAAATAATAATAAAAAATATTTATTGGTCAAATAAAATTACACTACAGACACTACTATCACCACAATGAATGAAAAAAAAAATTAAAGATACATAAATAAACAAGTGCAAAATGAAATTAAATTAACAAAAAAAAAATGGAAAAATTTAAAAAGTCCTTACAAATACACAAAAAAAAAAAAAAACAAAACTAATAATAAGTGCGCAGCAGTGTAATTTGACCAAAAGGGGACCACTCAGTGTATGTAGAAACAAAGATGCTTCTACGCTGATTTTCAGTGGACTCCTGATGTCAATATTGACAGCCATAACAGATAGGTAAAAAAAAAAAATGGAAGTAAAAAAAAATACAAAATTCCTATACGAATATGTATGTACGAATACGAATAATGAACAAAAAATTAATGTTAAGAGTCGAGCGTGCGAGACGGGGCGCGTCGGGACGCGCGGGAGCACGGCATTAAGCATAAAAAATAAAAATATCGGACGTGCTATTCAGTGCAGACCGCGGCGTCTGACAGCCAACACCGTGTTCATAGCACGCTGCTCGTTCGTCTAACACACGCAAATAACACCATAAATGCAAACAACGACATTAAAAATATATAAGTTTAAAGTTAAAAGAATCGGTAAAGACATTATCAGGTAAGAAAATATATATGTATAAGTGTGTGTGTGTATAATAATTCAATGAGATGTTATACAATTCAAGTAAATTGTAATTATAATCTATAACAAAAGATGTATATACTTTCAATTTGAGAAAAAAAAAGCTATTTGATGAAGATGAACTGTAATATAATACATAACAAGATTGTAATGACCTATGATAGACATTACTAACATAATTGATCTTTCCTTTCTTTAAGCTAAGGACTTAAAAACTATATAAATAAAAAGGCTGGACGGTTCAAGTGATGTTAAATAATACTACTACATGAGGAAGCCAAGGTCACGTAATGAAATAGAACTAAATCACCAAGCGCTGTACTAAACCTAGTCTGTTGTTGTCGGACCGCAAACAATCAGGTTCGTATCATGAAATTATAATAGATTAATTTGTACAAATATATAATTTGTCATATACATACATAAATATAAACATAATTTAAATTATCATGATATTGATAGTAGATTAAATATTATATATGTATACCCATGTAACAAATTAATAATAAAAAAAAACAATAATAATAACATTTTAATACAATGACAACAATAATAATAAGTAATTATTACGTTTTGTTTGTATTACGTATTTTTTTGTTTTTCTAACAAAAATAATTTATACTTATTCCTAAAATTTGTAATCGTTTTCAGGTTACGAAAGGGAGGAGGCAGGTCATTCCAGCACTTGGTGGCGCAGAAACTAAAGCTTCCTCGGAAACTTGCTGTTCTATGTATTGGCATCCTAAGTTTAAACAAAGACGCTCTTGTAACATGCTCACTATCATTATTTCCGAACCACTGTAACTTATGATAGAGGTAAGGTGGAACCTTATACTTTATAATACCAAAAAGTAATGTAGCGAAATGTAATTGCATACGGTAATTCATTTTTAAGATGTTAGCATTATTTAAATATGGTGTGACATGTGCACGCGGCGGAATATTGAAGCAGTAGCGGGCGCAGGCGTTCTGTACCCGTTGGATGACTTTTTTAGTACGTGCCAGTAAACGGGGTCCTACAACTGCATCGGCATAATTAAATTTGGACAGAACTAAAGCCTCACAAAGCCTAATACGAACTCTAGTAGAAATGGAGTCTCTAATGTTATAAAGAATTTTTAGTCTATAAAAACAATTTTTGGCAATATTGTTTACATGCTTTTCAAAACGGAGTTCCTCATCAAATAGAACACCTAGGTTGCGCGCTTCAGACACTCTCTGTATACGTTCACCTTTTATTACAATATTTGGATCATAATTACTTATTATTTGAGTTTGACGTACTGTACCAAGTATCATATATTTAGTTTTGTTAGAATTAATTGTTAGCGTGTTTGAATGTGACCAGTGAGCTATAAGTTCCAAATCTTGGTTGAGTTGTTGCAAAGCTGTTTGTATTTCACATGGCTTAAACGAGATATACAACTGCAGGTCATCAGCATACAAACGGTAGTTGCAGTGATTTATTTGTTTTACAATATCGGCTATATAAATTGAAAATAAAATTGGCCCTAAAATTGAGCCTTGTGGAACTCCCCTAGTAACCTGACTTATACCAGATTTAGAATCACTACCATCTTCTAACTTTACCTCAACGGTTTGACTGCGGTTACTCATGTAGCTTGCAAACCATTGTACAGCTTTATTGTCGAAACCATAATATGACAGCTTGGCAATCAACAATGGAATATTTATGGTGTCAAATGCACGAGAGTAGTCCAGAAGCACTAGAATGGTACCCTCCCCCCTGTCCCGAGCAGATAAGATGTCATCGACAACGTTTGCTAATGCAGTCGTAGTTCCTCTCCTTTTTCTGTATCCGGATTGTTTATCTGGCAAAATGTTATTTAGTTCTAAATACTCTCTGAGTTGATTACAAACCACTTTTTCAAGAATTTTGGACTAACACGGAAGAATACTAATTGGTCGCAAATCTTTAATTTCTAAAGGAGTATTGATCTTAGGTATAGGTTTCACAATAGCCTTTCGCCAAAGATCTGGGAATATGGAAGTTGTTATGGAGCAGTTGACTATTTTTGTAATTAGCTTTATTGTGTATTGAAGGGTGGGTAATAACATATCTAGAGAGATTCCATCTGCGCCGATAGCATTAGAAGTTAATGTCTTAAGGTATTTAAAAATTTCGGATACTGTTACTGTTTTTAGGTTAAAGTTTGCGTCACAAAATTTATTACTTTGGAAATATTCAATATCCAATCGATTCGCATAAGGGCTCCCGGGAACTGTAAGGAAAAAAGTATTCAGTTCATTTGGGTCACGCAACTGTTCTGGTAGTATCATGTCACTTTTTTTATTGATATTAACATTCCATTTGATGTGTTTCCAAAGGATTTGAGCGTTGTTAATATTTCTATTAATAAAAGTGTCAAAATAAGCTTTTTTTTCATTTTTTATCGAGACACGTACTATATTTTTTAAATCTTTGTGATAATTAACATGCGCGTCTATTTTACTTTTACGTGCTCTTAATTGTGCACTATCGCGTAATCTCATCATAAACTTGATAGTAGATGTGATCCAGGGATGATGGCGATGTTTAAGGTGTAAGCATTTCAAGGGAGCAAGCCTGTCATAAATACGTCGTATCTCCCTATTAAATTCTCCTACCATATCATCTACGCTTTGTAATTCAGCGATGCAATCCCAGTTGATAAGTGCAAGGCATTTATCCAATTCCGTTGTGTCAATAGATTTAATGTCCCTGTAAAAAATTTTTTTCGGTTTAAATTTATCTCTGCTTATGGTAACTTCGCAAGATATGAAAGAGTGACTGCTTAAAGTAGAAATATAATCAACCCAGACTTGGCAAATACTTGTATCGGTACAAAACAAATCTAAAAGAGTTTCACTATGATTTGTAAAATGCGTAGGCTCGTTAATGTATTGCGTCAAATTTGAATTACTTAAAAAGTCAGTAAGTAATTTGTTGTTTTTATTATTCTTATCTAAATAATTAATATTAAAATCTCCGACGACAATAAGTTGATCCCGCGATGTAAACACGGATAATGACTCGTACAAAGCATCAAAAAAAGTTTGCACGCTTAACCACGGTGGCCTATATGCAGTTCCTATTACTGTGTTTTTACCTCTACTTTTATAAGATATCCACATCTGCTCAACACACGGGGAGGGAGGGTGACTAAGTATACGAACGTTTAGACCTTTCCTAACATAGAAACCTACGCCGCCACCGCGTGCGCGCACGTTTGGTGGGCGCGATATATGGTGTAAATTGTATCCTGGTATACTGGGAGCACGGCCCTCTTCTCCTGCCCTCAGCCAAGTCTCGTTGAGGCCCAGCATGTCCACATTATGCCTTTCTACTGCGACTATGAATTCCTCATGATTAGTCCCTAGAGAACCTGGATTCAAGAAACCAACTTTTAAATTTCGTGGTCTTGTCATTTTATTACATAAATGCTACGCAATGTATACCGGTGGAAAAGCAAAAATAAATGTTCTATGCTCACGTATCTAATTAATACCAGGTTACACCCGAAGTATGAAATAGTTAGTTGTATTTCATTATTACATAGATTTAATTTGTACATAGTCTGGACGCTGTATATTACATTGCCGCAAACACTTATTTTTAAAACTTTAAAAATAAAAATAATAATCCACCTAATATTAAAATACAATATTAATAAATAAAATAAAAAATATATCCTTTTACACACTAATGCTATAAAATATACTATATATAATTTTAAAATATAATCCTTAATCAGTTCATTAAATTCTGGGTTCAAACTTGTGTTGATATAAAAACCTTTGATATATCATTTTGAGATCGTATCTTCCGGGCTTCAGTTTCTTTATTCCGCCGAGCATATATTTTGCCCTCGCGGGTCCAAACATAGCGCCACCCGTTGCGTCGACCTTCCTCTCGTGCATGGTAAAAAAGGAAACGGTTTGTTTTTGTGAGACGCTCATTGATGTAAAACCGCTTGGGTTCTTTGTCTATTTCAAAGCCCGATGTATCAGCCCCGCGCCGCACGCGCGCCGCTCGCAGTAGTTGGTCGCGAATCGCGCGCCGCGCCAGTCGCACTACTATAGGGCGCGGCCGAGTTCGTTCCCCGCTTTCATTATACGCCGGTCGCGGACCTGAGCGTTCAATATAAACAATGTCACGCTCGTCTAATGTGACACCAATTTTACTTGCAATAAGGCCGATGACGTGCTGCAGATTCTCTTCATTTCGTTCAGAAATACCGGTGACCTCAAAGGCGATGGCGGCTCAGTGTTCGTTATATTTGCCCCTAACGTGGAGACCGAGTCGGTAACCAACGCAGGAGAACACGGTTTCGGCTTACATCCTTTGCATATCCACTTTGGTACTCTGGCATCTGGACTC
The DNA here is from genome assembly GCA_037950945.1 of Hypolimnas misippus. Lineage (NCBI taxonomy): Eukaryota > Metazoa > Arthropoda > Insecta > Lepidoptera > Nymphalidae > Hypolimnas > Hypolimnas misippus. The sequence continues at coordinate 3,986,486 of JBBEEQ010000007.1, forward strand.
GAGTTGATGACACAAGCCCGGTGGAACAAACAGGAACACCGTACACATTTCACACTATCAGATGTCGCTAAAAACTTTCCGCAACTGCTACATTTATTTGCCATTTTTTGTTATAATAATGTACGTGTGAATTACCGTATTATATGAGGACAGTGGTATTTTTATTTTTGTGTTTACTATAAAATTAATCGTTATTAAATAAGAATATCACACAGTTTTGTTATTTATTAAAGTTTTTATATGTATAAGTTACAAGGTATTTTTTTTTTCTAAAATTTATTTACCATTTAAATTGAATTTTAAAAGTCTTCGAGCGTATATTGTTTACTTTAAAATTATTACACTTATTGTTAAGCACTTCACTGTGGACATATATTATTGTAAATTGTCTGAAGTTTTATTGTATCACCGAATATACATATGTATGTGGGTACACAAAACAGCTGATTTAGCTGCGTAATCCTTTAGCGTATATTTATCGTCTTTAATAATTTTAATAGCACATAAAGTTTAAATTACACTCTCACTGTCTATTATAGTTCAAATTCTAATTTTGATACGTTTTTAAACAAAACTATGAGCAATTTTATTATTTTATGAAAAAACTTGTTTAAAGCAAACTATCTGCAACCGCTGTCGTTTTTATATAAATAAAGTAAGTATTTGTTCATTTGCTGTCAAATATAAATTTGTTTTCATTGTGAAATATATGCACTGGATTCTAGCATTTTTGTCCACATTGCCTGTATTTGAAAAATGAATGTATTATTATAATTATAATTATTATTATCAACAGTAATTAGCAAAGTTCTAGTGGGCGTCATGAGGGTTAAATGCGAGCACAAAACAACGTATTACTATTTCACACAATTTTATTATAGTTTTACAATGTTGAGGAGGTCACTTTTAAAAAGAAAGACAAAATCATTATTTCACGATTAATAATTTAGAATATGAATTCTTACTATTTTATACGAGCAGCGGGTTCGTGACACTAATCTCACAACACCAATATCTCCACCACAACTGTCTTAAATCAATACAATAATTTATCCACTTCGATCTACAACTATTCTCATATTCCCGCAATTCGCCATTGTTGTCAAGATGGCGCCTTGACCCCGCTCGAGTCTTACGCTCTGCTCTGATTGGTCAATGCAATCCACAGAATAAAGAACATTTAATTCAAAATTAAAAAGAATTTACACGCAAACAAAGTTAAATAAATTTAACATTATTTTTAACAAATTGTATTTTAGTAAATAATTAATAACTCGCGATATAATTAAAAGAACTATCAACTTGACGTCTTCCTCCGACATACGAGTATATATACAGTGTGTATGAAAAATTGTGTCAACCCCCTTAACTGCGTTATCAGTATCGAAAATGTAACACAATCAAACAACTTACATTTACAAACTCTTCAATCAAAATAATAAAATTAAATACTAAATGATTATTATATGAACATAATGCAAATGTAGATTTACTTAATGACAATTTAAATAAAAATCAATATTGTATGTTCAATTCACATAACAAATTAAAAAAATATATAAAAATTAACAAGTTTATAAAAAAAACCAAAAAAATTATAAAAAACAGACATAGTTCTTTTAGGATAAGTAAATTACAACAAGATTGTTCATTATTAAAAAATAATTTAAAATCTTATACTAAGAAATTGCAACAAAATAGGATTGTATATGATAGTGACACACAGCTCCTGCAATCTGAAATTGAACACTTACAAAAGTCTCTTAAAACATTGAGTGAGAAGTATGAGTCTTCTCAAATAAAAATGCATGAACATACCACAATTGCTATACAATGTGAACAGTTGCAGCAGCAGTGTGACACTGCCATAAATTCTAAAAAGATTATTTATAATTAGAATAAGAGAAATATCTATACTCAAAATTATAAAGTTGTTATGGTTTCTGATAAGCTAGGTCAGAATTTTGGCTCTTTACTTAATAATGAAATAAGTGATGTGTATAATGCATGTTCACCCGGGGCATCTTATCAACATCACATAAAAAAGATTAATTCAATGAATATAGAAAAAAATTCTATAGTTATGATAATGCATGGAGATAGTTTATCCATTAAGAAATTAGACTTAATAAAAAATGTAGAAAACTTATTATACATACAAAATAAAACTAAATGTAAATTTATAATAAACACATTCCCATACTCGCAAAGTTTGACAGATGCACAGAATAAGCACATATACAACTTAAATCTTTGTTTATACAATTTGACTTATCGCCATAGTGATCATTTCATATTATTCGACATAAATAAATTCATTCCTAAATTTAAGTTCACAATGTCTAGAAAAGAAGAGATTCTATGTTCCTGCCTGTAAAATATAAAAAACATCTTGCTAAATTATTAGTTTTTAATGTAAATTACTCATTTAAAAATTCCTTAGAAACAAATTGTAATTTGAATAATATTTCTTTAAATGATGACATTAAAAAACTAAATTTAAACTAAATAAAAAGACAACGCCTAAGCCCTCTTACTTAAATATTGTTAATCAAAATATACAGGGCATAGGTGGCAAGGAACATGAAATAGAATTATTTTCTGATTGTAGTAATATTCATGTATTTTGTATTACTGAACATTGGCTTCAAACTTATGAAATATTTAATATTCAAAATTTCACCATGTCAAGTTCGTTCGTAAGAGAGAATGCTATTCGGGGAGGCTCATTAATATTAGTTCGTAATGATATATCTTATAAATGTCGTCATGATATTGTGGCTCTCTCTATCGAGCGAACTATTGAATTATCTTGTGTGGAATTTCAGCTATACATAATAGTTTGCGTATACCGCCCCCCTGTAGGAGATTTTAATTTATTTGAGACAACTATGGAAGACATTTTAAAAAAGCTGTGTAAATGTAGTAAAAATATTATCGTATGCGGGGATTTTAATGTAGATTTATTGAAAGACACAACAATTAGTACTCGACTGATTAGCTTATTTAAGTCATTTAATTTATGTCACAGATATTGTGAACCGACTCGAATAACTAGCCTGTCTTCTACGTGTATTGACAATGTATTTTGTTACTGTGAGATTTTTGAAAAGTCAATTATTAATAATTTAACTTCTGACCACTGTGGTCAAAAATTTTCACTTAAAGACAATGTAACTATAAATAGACAGAAAATAACTTGTAGACCAATAACTGTGAATAGAATAAATTGTTTTAGGGATATTGTGGCATCTAAAGTATGTAAATTAGATTTGACTGCACATGATCCAGACATACTTTATGGTTCACTTTTTAAATTAATTTTAAATGAGTTCAGTAACATTTTTAAAACTAAAACTTTTTATAATATTGCGGGCTTGAAATTCAGTGACTGGGCTACTCCTGGTATTTATAAAAGTAGAAACAAATTATATGAATTGTACAGTATGAAGCAGTGGAATCATGAAGCATCTTTTTTGGAACATGTAAAGCGATATTCAAAAACTTTTAAGCCAGTATGTATTTGTGCTAAATCAAATCACATAAAAGGGAAAATTTTTAATTCTGACGACAAAATCAGGGCTACATGGGACGTCATTAACCGTGTTTGTGGAAAATCTAATAAACAGTCTCTGTCCATTGAGCTGAACTTAAATAATAAAAAAGTAAGTTCAGAATTAGAAGTCGCAAATATCTTTGAAAAATTCTTTGATACAATCGCTACTGATATAACATCGCACTTAAATTCATCTTCATCAGACGCAACCATGTTTCTTGTTAATCATGTACCTAAATGCAATGTTAAATTCTCTTTCCAGCAAATAACTTCAGTAGATATTATAAAAACATTTAAATCTCTTAATATTAAGAAAACGAATGATCTATGGGGTATTTCGGTTAAATTAATTAATACTATTATTGAGGATATTGCTCCATATGTAGCTTTAATTTTTAACAAAAGCCTTGAGACTGGATCATTTCCGAATTTATTGAAATGTAGTAAAATTTTACCTCTTTTCAAAAAAGGGAGCAAAGATGATCCCAGTAATTATAGACCTATTTCTATCCTACCGTCCATAAGTAAAATATTTGAAAAAATTATCTTAAATCAACTCATTGATCATTTTGATGTAAATAATATTTTTCATAGTGAACAGTACGGTTTCACTAGAGGTCGCTCAACAACGGATGCAGGTATAGCGCTTCTTAAACATATTTATGATGCGTGGGAGAAATCACAGAATGCTATCGGTGTTTTCTGTGATTTGTCTAAGGCATTTGATTGCGTAAGCCACGAAACGCTTTTATGTAAACTTCAATATTACGGAGTTGAAGGTAAAGCTCTTGATCTTATTGCTTCATACTTGACTGGGAGAATTCAACATGTTTTTATAAATGGAATAAAGTCTTCTGGATCAGAGCTAAAAATGGGTGTTCCACAGGGATCAATTCTGGGTCCATTTCTATTTTTAATATACATCAATGATCTACCTTTTTATGTAAAAAGTATTTGTGACATTGTATTGTTTGCTGATGATACTTCACTTATTTTCAAAGTTAATAGAAATAAAGTTGATTATGACGATGTAAGCAATGCATTATCACGGATACATGGTTGGTTTACCACTAATAATCTAGTTTTAAATACTAAAAAAACTAAATGTCTAGTGTTTACATTACCTAATGTAAAACAACAAACTTATAATTTAATATTAAATGGTGAGATCCTTGATGTTAGCGATACAACAGTATTTTTGGGAATTACCTTGGATATGAAGCTTCAGTGGAATTCCCATTTGGCATCTCTTACGGGAAGACTCAGCTCCGCAGCATACGCGGTTAGGAAAGTTCGTCAACTAACCGACGTTGATACAGCTCGATTGGTATATTTTGGTTATTTTCATAGCCTCATGTCTTATGGATTGATGTTATGGGGTAACGCTACAGATATTAATACTGTATTCATTTTGCAAAAGAGAGCTGTTCGTGGTATTTATAATCTAGGAGCTCGAGATTCCCTTCGAGATGTTTTTAATAAAGTTGGTATATTTACGGTTGCATCGCAGTACATTTACAATAATATTATGTATATTCACAACAACATTGATTCTTTTGATAAAAACAGTAACAGGCATTGTATTAACACGAGAAGAAAGGATAAACTTATAACGCCGAAGTTTCGACTCCGCAAAGTCAATGTTACCTTCTTGGGGCAAGGTATTCGTTTTTATAATAAAATTCCGCAAAAAGTGTTACAGTTTACGAAAAATAAATTTAAAGTACATATTAAAAAATCCTTAGTAGCTAAAGCATATTATTCTGTTCAAGATTATATAGATGATAAACATGCATGGATTTAGTATAAGCTGGATTCACACAGGGTATTTAATATGTTTGTAACTCATAAATGTATGTACCCATCGTAAAACTTTTAAAAAGAGTAACTATCGAGTTTCTTGCCGGTTCTTCTCGGTAGAATCTACATTCCGAACCGGTGGTAAATTAATTAATTAATTAGTGTTTAGTTTTCTTTTGTTTTTGTATTGACGATTCAAAAGTGCTTGTAAAAGCCTACTTGAATAAAGCATATTTTGATTTTGATTTTGATTTTGATTATGTAGAGTAAAAAAATGTTTGTACGCACTGGTATAACACGATGAGACTCCATAGCGCCATCACACCTGCTGCGCTACTAGTGACGAACTCGAACGTACATTCACATTATTTTGATTGTTTAATCACTTTAACGATTCACTGATACCGCTTTTTTTCAAATATCAATACGTTTCACTATGTTACAAATCAATTTAAAATAATAATACTTAGTTAATAATAACATCTACTTGACGGCCATGAATGTGTTCCTCAATATGCCCGCTTTGTACTTCTATGCATTTACGGCATCGGGAAATAAAGTTAGCAATCTGCAGAATGCCATTCTAGGCTCGAAGTCGGTAGGAATTAATAACTGTACTCGACGATAATGGTACGGGTGCTGGCCATTTTCCTTTAAAACTTTCCATACACGCGTATGGTTGACACCGAGTTGATGTCCCACCGAGCGCGTGCTTTGCGTAGGGTCCTGTCGAAAAACATCTAATATGTATTCCTGAAATTGAAATTTTCACGAGGAACTAACTAATATTTTTTTTTTATTAAAAGGGCGGCATAGGCTCGAATAAAAAATATCGATAAATGAAATTATCGATATTAAAATAATCATAACAATAAATAAATATTTAATATTCATATTATTTCGATACTTATTTTGATATATCAAACATTAATATTATTTTTTATTGTAAAACACCATTTTTAACAGAAGTAGATTAACGATTTATCCTAATAATACAACATAGTTAATTTACCTGAAGAAGTTCCAAATTATAATATTGACTAGCTGTGCCCGCGACTTCGTTCGCGTGGATAAGAGAATGCTTGGCATGTCTCCTGCAAAGCAAAGTTATAATAGCCTGCGGTCAAGAAAAGTTTACTTTGGTTTTGGAAACTTTCTGGTTGTATTTATAAGCAGACACTAACTCAGATACGGTATTCCTCCACGGTGTTCACAATAAATGTTGAAGAAAAGTGTTTTGTGCTAGTCTTTTTAAAATTTCGATTGTAAAACAGTATGTTCCCGCCGAGGTTTTCCTTACATTATATATCGGGTGAATTTTTTAACTGTGCTTGATAGGCCGAATCCGGAACTATAAGGAATCGCGAAAAATACTTAAAGGAGTCTCGTGTCCAATTTTGAGAAATTTAAAACTGCATCATAAGTTTTTTTCTTTTCATGATTTTCTTGGTCAGGAATAGAACCCAATAATTTTGAAAAAAAAAAACATTATTGCACCACTTAATAGTGTCACCTGTAAGAATCAACTTAAGGAAAATAATAGTAAGCGAAAAATAAAAGGAAAAGATTTATTTTTATACAAAATAACATTAAATCTATACATGAATTAGAAGTTATGTAATCGATTCTACACAGACATAATCAAATATGTGGGTTAAGTTATGGGTCCCGGTAAGTTTAGAAAAAAGTAAGCATTACTTCGAACGATTTGTTTATAGGTTGCATCAAAATGCTAGTCACCTACTAAAGTGAGGAAGGAGACTGTGACAATCGAAAATATATAAAATGAATAACTCACAGTAACTTCTTTTATATTGTCTATTTATTCTATGTGAGCTATACAATGATAGAATGTGACGTTTGTTTTGGTCCCCGTCACCTAGGTAGGTTTAGATAATTCTTAAAAAGGTTAATCAATTTATTGAAAATCTACATTTCACTTCACTCGGCTATTGTACTCACCCCCTATTAGCGTAACAACATCCCGTTATATTTTAATATTTAACTTTTGGGTATGATCGTTTTTTTTTTTTTGAAGAATTACTAAAGATTTAATTAATGTATGAATTTGATAGAATTTTGTAAAAAAATTGTCTTTTCTTTTTATTGCATTTAACTGTATTTCCTCACTAAAGTTGATCCTTATAATATGTCACAATATCAGGTGATGCAATACTACAGAATGTTAATTTTTGCAAAATCATCGTGTTCGTTTCTGGCTAGGAAAACTTATTTTTCAAAAAATTAATGATATAGTTTTAGTTTTTATCTAAATCGGCTCTGTGACTCCTTTAATTATTATTTTTTGCTATTGCTTATAGTTTCGGATTTGGTCTATGATATCCAATAAAAAAATACCCCGTAAATATATTATATTTTAAAAGTATTATATTTATATAATATAAATCTTCCCTATTTGAATTAGATGTTGTTCACTACTTCATTGGTTTCAATTTTGTTCCTTATTACATTGGCTTTCTGCTAGTGAATAGTAGTCAGTATAGTATACTTTCATATGCATTAATTTAAAATTTCAAACAGACATATTAATTTCGGAATCGGAAATTGTTCGATATTTTATTGGTTTCTACAATATTTTGTTATCGCGAAATTCTCTGTTTTACTTATTCATTAAAATAAATACATATTTTTAATAAAAGTAGCCCAAGTTAATCTTTATAATATTAGCTGCCCATTAAATACGTAATGTTTTAAAGAACTTTTTAGACTGTGTGATATTTCGTGATTTTTTTCTTCCATCTCCTCTTTCTCCTTTGGGTCTCATTAATATGGGTTTAAAATATGGGATTAATGGACATCCCCTAACTGCGATCGAAAGTCCCATCAAACTTGATTTAGCTGTTTCAGAGATTAGCCGTAAGAAACAGACTGATAGACAAAAATTTTTTAAATGGTTTTTTTTTATGTAAGTACTGTATATACTTTCATGCATTTCGTGAAAAGTCCAAAATAATGTTCAAGGTGAACCCTTAAATTGACAATTTTTTTATTTATGAACCGATTTAAATGAAACAAACACTAAATTATATAATAGATTGCAACACTGACAGCGGTCGCAAACGGTTCGCCTTGATTACGATTGCCTTTAAAATTCTATAAAATCGTTTCTAGTTTTGCCAAAATTTACTAATTATAGTATTAAAATCAGTAATCTTACAAAGTTGTTTTGTGAAAGTGTTATTTGTGTTTCAAGTGTATAGAGAACCAACTTTAAACATTACTCAGCAAAATCAGCTGCTTTGTATACCCACATATATACATATGTACAGTGACGAAATAAAACTGCAAACAATTTATAATAATATATTTCTTTACATTATTGCATCGCAACCAGTATAATATTACTAAAGTGGACGATATATTTTTGGTAAAAAAAAAAATATATATATATATACATATCTAGGACTTAAATTAATATAGAAAAGGTCTAAATAAAATATACTTCATTACCGCTAATATTAAATCATATATAAACTTGTTCCTTATATTGTAACGATCAATATCATAAAATAAAACACCAGTGACTTCATATATGAGTATACCTACATACGGTAATTCACACTAACTAGTTATAATTATATCGAAAATGGCAAATAAATGCAGTAGTTGTGGGAAATTTTTAGCTGCTGCCGATAGTGTGAAGTGTGTGCGTTGTTCCTGCCAATTCCATCGAGCTTGTGTCGTCAATTCGAGTCCCGATGCCAGAATACCAAAGTGGATATGCAAGGGATGCAAGCCGAAGCCTTGTTCTCCTGCGTTAAATACTGACTTGGCTTCCTCGCAAGGGGCAAATGACACTGAACACTCGTCGTCAATGTCAGCTATCGAGGATACAGAAGTCATCGGTTCACTCTTACAACAGATCAAACTCCTTCGGGTTGAATTAGTGGACGTGACGCGGGAAATGTCTTCGTTTCGTCAGGAGCTTGCATCGTTGAAGGGTGCGTTGTCCGAAGTAGGCAAGCGAGTTGACAATGTAGAAGCGCGACTGGCTCAGCTCGAGAATAATACACCGTCCGCGTCTGAGAGTAACTTGCTGGAGGACATCGCCAATTTGAAAACGGAGCTAAATGAGCGCGAGCAGTCATGTTTATTGAACGATGTTGAGATATCAGGCATCACTGAACGAAATGGGGAGAATTTGCAGCATGTTGTAGGCCTTATTGCGACTAAGATTGGCGTCACATTGGAAGAGCGCGACATTGTTATGATTGAACGGTCAGGCCCGCGATCGGCTTATAATGACACCAGCGAACGGTCACGGCCGCGCCCTATCGTAGTACGGCTAGCGCGACGCACGGTTCGCGATCAACTACTGCGTGCGGCGCGCGTGCGCCGTGGGGCTGATACATCGGGCTTAGATGTAGACAAAGAACCCAAACGGTTTTATATCAACGAGCGCCTCACTAAAACAAATCGTGCCCTTTTTTATAATGCACGAGAGGAGGGCCGCCGCAATGGATGGCGTTATATATGGACCCGCGAGGGTCGCATCTATGCCCGGCGGAATAAAGAAACTGCTGCCCATAGGGTACGATCACAGCATGACATTCCGAAGGTTTTTGTGAAAGCACAGGTTTGAGCTGTGAATTTCAGTTTAATTATAAGGACAATATTTTTAAATTACTAATAGCTTATTTTATAAAAATATTATATAAAAAGGTGTATTTCTTAGTTTCTATAATACTTTTGTATTATATTAATGTTAGGTTGATTTATATTTATTATAAGGATTTTAGCATATATTTTTGCAGCAGTGTAATACATAGCGACCAGACAGTATGTATAATAGTTACAAGTAAATATGATAAACAAGTAATTGTTTTGCACATTAGGTGTAACTTGCCATCAAATAGTTTATGGGATGTTATTTTTTTGTTATTGATAATTCGTCTCTGTTTCATTAGCTTTTTTATTTTAAAATGATAAGGCCACGAAATTTAAAAATTGGTTTCCTAAACCCGGGTTCCCTTGGAACTAATCACGAAGAGCTAATAGTGGCTGTAGAGAGGCATAATGTGGACATTCTAGGGCTTAATGAGACTTGGTTGAGAGCCGGTGAGGAGGGACGTGCGCCCAGTATACCTGGATACAACTTGCGTCATATACCGCGGCCACCCGAGTTGCGTGTACGCGGGGGCGGGGTGGGTTTCTACGTCAGGAAAGGTCTCAATGTACGTACTCTCAGCCACCCTCCCTCTCCGTCGGTTGAGCAGATGTGGATTTGTTATAAATGCCGTGGTAAGAACATTGTAATAGGAACCGCATATAGGCCACCATGGTTAAGCGTACAATCATTTTTTGATGCGTTGTACGAATCATTATCCACTTTTTCATGGCGTGACCACTTTATCATTGTTGGAGACTTCAATATAAATTTTCTAGATAAAAATAATACAAACTATAATTCACTTATTGATTTCTTAAACTATTCAAATTTAACGCAACACATTAGTGAGCCTACGCATTTCACAAATCATAGTGAAACCCTCCTAGATTTGTTCTGTACCGATGCAAGTGTTTGTCAGGTCTGGGTTGATTACATTTCCACTTTAAGCAGTCACTCATTTATATCTTGTGAAGTCACTATTATTAAAGAAAAATTTACGCCAAAACAATTTTTTTACAGGGACATAAAATCTATTGATCCTAATGAATTAGATATATGTCTTGCACTTATCAACTGGGACTGCATTGCTGAACTGGAAAGCGTGGATGATATGGTAGGGGAATTTAATATAGAGATGCGACGAATTTACGATACTCTTGCACCTCTGAAAAGTTTGCACGTTAAACATCGTCATTATCCCTGGATTACATCTACTATCAAGCTTATGATGAGACTACGGGATAATGCACATCGAAGAGCTCGTAAAACTAAAATAGACGAACACTTTAATTGTTATAAGGATTTAAAAAACCTTGTACGACTATCAATTACAAACGAAAAAAAGGCTTATTTCGAAACATTTGTTAATAAAAACCTTAATAACGCGAAGATACTTTGGAAGCAAGTTAAATTTAATGTTAATATTGATAGAAAAAATGACTTTATACTACCAGAACATTTGTGTGACCCAAATAAACTAAACGCATGTTTCCTTACAGTTCCCGGTAGCCACAATGCAAGTCAATTAGACATTGAATATTACAAACAAAATAAATTTAGTGATGCAAATTTTAATCTAAAGGTAGTATCAGAGACCGAAATCTTTAAATATATTAAAACATTGACTACAAATGCCACTGGTGCAGATGGTATTTCTCTTGACATGATATTACCCACCCTTCAATACACTTTAAAGATAATAACCAAAATAGTTAACACCTCTATTATGACATGTACATTCCCAAATCTTTGGCGTAGGGCTATTGTCAGACCTATACCAAAGATAGATGCTCCTTTAGAGTTTAAAGATTTGCGTCCTATAAGCAATCTCCCGTGTCTGTCGAAGATTCTTGAAAAAGTGGTATGTAATCAACTCCGAGAGTATCTAGAATTTAACAATATTTTACCAGACAAACAATCTGGTTTCAGGAAAAGAAGAGGAACTGCAACTGCATTGGCAAACGTTGTCGATGATATCCTATCTGCTCGAGACAGGGGGGAGGGTACCATCCTGGTACTTTTGGACTACTCTCGTGCGTTTGATACAATAAATATACCGTTGTTAATCTCCAAGCTATCATATTACGGTTTTGATGACGAAGCTGTACAATGGTTTGAAAGCTATATGGCTAACCGCAGCCAATCTGTTGAAATAACGTTAGAGGATGGCAATGTCGCTAAATCGGATGTACGGCAGGTTACGAGAGGAGTTCCACAAGGCTCAATCTTAGGACCTATCTTGTATTCGCTATATATAGCTGATATCGTAAATCAAATAAGTCACTGCAACTACCATCTTTATGCCGATGACCTGCAGCTATATATTTCATTTAAACCATGTGATACGCAAACAGCTTTACAAAAACTTAATTATGATCTGGATCAAATAGCTCGCTGGTCACATTCAAACACGCTAACAATTAATCCGAATAAAACTAAGTATATGATCTTTGGTACAGAACGTCAAACTCAAATAATAAGCGGTTATGATCCTATTATTGAAATAAGCGGTGAACGTATACAGAGAGTATCCGAGGCGCGCAACCTATTTGATGAAGACCTCCGTTTTGAAAAACATGTGAACAATATTGCTAAGAATTGCTTCTATAGATTAAAAGTGCTTTATAACATTAGAGATTGTATTAATACGAATATTCGTATAAGAATTTGTGAGGCATTAATTTTGTCAAAATTTAATTATGATGATGTTGTCATTGGGCCACGTCTACTCTCCCGTACTAAAAAAGTCATCCAAAGAGTGCAAAATGCCTGCGCACGATACTGTTTTAGTATTCCGCCGCGTACACATGTCACACCATATTTAAACAATTATAATATTTTAAAAATGAATTACCGTATGCAATTGCATTTCGCTACATTACTTTTTGGTACTATAAAATATCAGGTTCCACCTTACCTGTATCATAAGCTACAATGGTTAAAAAATAACAATAGTGAGCATGTTACAAGAGCGTCATTGTTCAAACTTAAAATGCCAATCCATAAAACAGCTGCATTCCGAGGAAGTTTCCGGTTCTGCGCCACTAAGTGCTGGAATGACCTGCCTCCTCCTTTTCGTGACCTGAAATCGATAGGAAATTTTCGATTGAAATATAAATTGTATTTATTAGATAAACAAAAAAATTCTTAAACTTAAACAGAAAGGATCAATATTTATTAATTGTTATTACTATTTGATATTTTTAATTTTTTACTCCTTTAATCCGCAGTTTTCTTTAGCTATTTATATTACATTTGTATTTATAGTCACATGCGTATGTACATTCTACATTAATTTTGAAAAATTATAATGTAGTTATATGATTTTAATATTAATGTAGCAAAATTGAATTTATTAGGTATACCTAATTTTAATTAATTATAATTTTTTACAAATTACGTACCTGTTTGTTTGCGGCCCGATTGCAGTAGGTAAGGATCAGGTTAGTGCCTGGTGATCGCATGACCTTGACTATAGTTAAGCGAGGATTATGGCTAGTTAAGCGAGGTAACTGCATAGTTCATTCTTTTTTTCTATAAGATGTCATTTTAATCGCCTTTTTTTTTCGTATTTCGTATAGTTTTTAGATACTTATCTTTAAGAGAAATTATAATAAGTTATTATGTTTGATGTTAATAGGATATGTTTGGTAGATATATATTGGTTTCTGTTAAATTAAAAAATCTTTGTTTATAATACTAATTTCATTACAATTGTATACGTACTCGTTTAATTTACATTTATATCTATGATGTATTTAATTGAAATATGTCTTACCTTATATTTGTATTGTCCAATCGCTTTAAAACATAATAGGTATTACAATTTATTTTTAAGACACTGTTGTGTATCTTATTTGGTTCGTTTTGAATACATTTTGTTTAAATAAACAAGGTGCTGTTGGTGTCAGCCGTCAGATGCTGCGGGCTGCACTGAGCGAGTGAGAATTGAACTTATATAAAATACTATTGTCTACATGTTATGCCCTGCCCCCGCGCGTCCCTGCACACCTGCGTAGCAAGCGCGATAGATACCTATCACCTATATTATATGTTTAATGCTGTGTTTATTTTAATAGTTATTATTTTTATCTGTATTGTTATGTTTTAAATTTAACCATACTAATTTAATTGTTACCGCTGTCAGTACCGCAACATTAGGAGACCACTGAAAATCAGTGTAGAAGCAATATTGCTTCTATTTTTTACTGAGTGGTTCTCCTTTTGGTAAAATTACACTGCTGCACACTTTTGTCATTACTTATCCTGTTGTAGTTATAGTGTTGTTATTTTATTTTCCTTGTTTACATGTTTTAGGATAAGTAGTCTTACTATGTTTTATTTTGTTCGCGTTATATTTGTGTAATCTTTTACCAATAAACGTTTATTATTATTATTATTATTATTATTGTTTCTTTGTTTTTTCTTGTCTCTCTTTTTTTTAAAGAGGTAGTAGAACTGGTACACGGGCCTTAGCCAAGTGCACTAGTGGGGAAGGAAAACGCATATAAATTAAGATGATGAGGAAGCAAGAAATTTGCGTGTGAGACGACATGTATTAAGTAGGACGGCTTTTTGCAAAAGTATAATGGTAGATTTTGGCATATCGAGTGTGCTAAGGTAATTTGGAAGTGTTTTTGGGACTACACCTGTTGTGGATATGATAATAGGAATGATTCTAACGGTATCTACCTGCCATTGCCTTTTTATTTCAGTAGACAAATCTATATACTTTGACATTTTTTCAGTGTGTGTAGTGAGAAGATTGTGTGTGTTACACACCGCTATATCTATTACAAAAACTATTTTTTTTGTTTTGTCTAATATGGTTATGTCTGGTCTATTGTAATGTATGGTTTTGTCTGTAATGATTGTCCTATCCCAGTAGATTTTGATGAAACTATTTTCCAAGACGGTACTGGGCTTGTATTTATAATAGGCAATTTTTTCTGAAATAAATGAATATTTGTGCGCTAGATTTTGATGGATTATTGCTGCAACTTGGTCATGCCTGTGTTTGTAATCAGTTTGTACTATGGATTTACAAGAACCAGTAATATGTTGAATCGTTTCAGAACTACTATGGCATCGTCTACATAAGTCAGTGGGCAGATTATGAATACGGGTTATGTGTTTTTGATAATTTCGGGTATCAATGACTTGATCTTGGATAGCAATAACAAAAGCCTCTGTCTCCGGGAAGAGCTCTCCGCGTCGCAATATTATTATTATTATTATAAATGTTAAGTGAAGCTTACTGCATTATATTAATGACCACACATCTTAATCGGATAAGCCGTTTTTGAGATAACGCACAGATAAACAAACTGACAAAAATTGTAACAGTTATTCTTTTGGGTTCTATTGCGTAGGTAAAAGGACCCCAATATTTTTTTTTTCATATATCTTTCATGTACAGACAGCGACCCGTTAGATTTTTTTTATATGTATAGATTAAAAAATATCTATACTAATAATAATCTTAAATAAAAGTAAGCCTAAGTCACTCCTTATAACATTTGCTAAGTGCGAGTAAAAGTACCATCAAAATCGGCTCAGCCGTTTCAGAGATTAGTCGGAAATAACAGATAGACAGACAGACTGACAGACAAAAAATTAAAAAATGTATTTTTTGGTGTAAGTACTGTATATATGTACTTTCATGCATTTAGTGATAAGCACTGAAAAATGTTTCACGGGATTCCTTAAATTGACATGAAACAAAGCCTAAATTTTAAGTGAAGCTTACTACAATATAGTAGTGAAAACCGCATCTAAATCGGATGAGCCGTTTCTGAGATTAGCGTGCACAAACGCACAGATAAACAGACAAACAGACAAACAGATAAGAATTCTAAAAATCATTGTTTTGGGTTCTACTGCGTTGATAAAGGCCCCCTATAATATTTTTTTTCATATATCTTCCATGTACAGACAACGACCCGCTAGAATTTTATTATTAGTATAGATTACAAACGGACACATCAATTATATTTGAACGCTGATAAGCAATACTGTGTCAAGCCACACGGACTTCGTTTTAAGAAAATGGCGTCTAAAGATGTCAAACCTATTCTTAATAAATTAGTTTGAAGACGTATATATTCATCTTTTTTTTCTATTTTGATAAAATTTATATTGAATCAAAAGCAGATAGATTTATTTAATATTTTTTTAAATATTTGAGATTATTTTATAAATTGCATAATATGGAACGCACCTGAAATACGAAACATTGAGTTAAGAAACTTTTTTCCATACTTATTTAGTTTAGATGACTTGAAATTTGTTTGGATAATGTTAAATAGGTGACGTAGTATCAAAATACATCAATATCTTAAAATTTGACTTTTTGTGGGTTGACACATTATTGCTTATCAGCATCCATTTATATGTATAGTTGTATAACCTTCCCTTTTTAAATCAGAAATTGTTCACAATTGTATTGGGTTCTACAATATTTTGTTATCGCGATTACGCAATATCAAAATATTAAGAGAATTATCTCTTTTTTCTTATTCATTAAAATAAATATATTTTTTTAATAAAAGTAGCCTAAGTTAATCCTTATAATATTAGCTAGGTATAGGGGCTGTTCATGAATCAAGTAATGTTTTTAAGAACTTTTTAGACTTTGTGATATTTCGTAATTTTTTTTCTTCCATCCCCTCTCCCTCCTGTGGGCCTCACGTGATTAATGGACATCCCCTAACTGCAAGTGAAAGTCCCATCAAATTTGATTCAGCTGTTTCAGAGATTAGTTGTAGGAAACAGACTGACAGACAAAAAATTAAAAAATTGGATTTTTTGATGAAAGTACTGCATATACTTTCATGCATTTAGTGTAAAATACAAAATAATGTTCGATGTTCGATGAACTCTTAAATTTACATAACTTTTTTATTTATGAACCGATTGAAATGAAACAATCACTAAATGTTAAGTGAAGGTTACTGCAATATACTAATGAAAACCACATCTAAATCGGATAAGCCGTTTCTGAGATTAGCGTGCACAAACGCACAGATAAACAGACAAATATCTAACAAATTATTGTTATGGGTTCTATTGCGTAGGTAAAGACCCCCAATAATATATATTTTTTTATATCTGTCATGTGCAGACAGCGACCCGTTAGATTTTTTTTGTACGTATCGATTAAAAATATCTAAAATAGAAGTCAGCCTAAGTCACTCCTTATAACATTTGCTAACTGCAAGTAAAAGTACCATCAAAATTGGTTCAGCCGTTTTAAAGATTAGTCGGAACAAACAGATAGACAGACAGACTGACAGACAAAAATTTAAAAATGTATTTTTTGATATAAGTACTGTATATACTTTCATGCATTTAGTGAAAAGTACAAAATAATGTTCGACGTGAACCCTTAAATTGACATAACTTTTTTATTTATGAACCGATTGACATGAAACAAACCCTAAATGTTAAGTGAAGCTTACCACAATATATTAGTGAAAACCGCATCTAAATCGGATAAGCCGTTTCTGAGATTAGCGTGCACAAACGCACAGATAAACAGACAAACAGACAAACAGACAAACAGACAAACAGACAAACAGACAAACAGATAAGAATTCTAAAAATCATTGTTTTGGGTTCTACTGCGTTGGTAAAGGCCCCCAGTAAGATTTTTTTTCATATATCTTCCATGTACAGACAGCGACCCTCTAGAATTTTATTATTAGTATAGATTAATAATATTTATTATTAATAAAAGTTATTTTAAATGAAATTATTTTAATGTGAAAAGCATAACTATTTATAGCAATATTGAAAATATCGATAGAATATTTATCGATATACCTAATTTTTAAACTTGCAAATCTCTATTCGAAAAACTAACAAAAGACGCGTCGCGCCACGCCGGCGCCCCGGCGCCTGCGATGAATGGCCGCGCGTGCGCCAGCGCGACTATACGGCGCCTTAACCGTTTAATAACGCGTACTTTTTTGCATATAACAATTTATAGGTAATATTTAATATGACAAAACTAAGCAAATAATAAACTAAGTAAATAAATAAAACTAACATAGCATATTGAATTTTATGAACTATTACTGAAATTACTCATATTACAACCATTTAAAAGAATATCCTTAAGTTATTTACAAAATAAAAAATAAAAATGTTCTAAAACAATATGCATCATAGTATTGAGGAATAACAAGAATAAAACATAAAAACAAATAAAAGTAAATGAACGAGTGAATGAATGAATGAACGAGTTATTCACTGCATTCAAGGAGGAGTTGACCGAAGTATTTGATATAAAATTTTCAAAAGTACATTCTGAAATTTAACAATTGAAAAAACAGAATACGGCGATAAGTAAGTCAAATGCAGAGTTGGCTAAGTCCATGGAGTGTATGTCAGATAAATACGATGAAATGAAGGAAAAGTTCGAACAAGTCCTAAAAGAAAAAAGACGAAAGTAAGATGTATATCCGAGCCTTGGAAGAGAAGATTGAGAACATGGAGAAGAGTATTCGTTCGTCTACAATTGAAATAAAAAACGTTCCGAAAAAGCAGGGGGAAACTAAAGGCGACCTTGTTAAAGTATTCTCCAACATCGGTACAGTTCTTAACCTGGATATACACAGTACAGAAATCCTTGATATCCACCGAATCCCAATAAAAAAAGAAGGAAACTCTCCCATATTGGTTAAGCTCTCATCAGTGATTCGTAAAGAACAAGTAATAGAATCGGTTAGAAAATTTAATAGAGCTAACAATGGGAAACTGAGTACCCAACTTATCGGCCTTGATTCACCGCCCATTCCAATGTACATAACGGAACATCTAACGGCGAAGACCAGCAAGTTGTTTTTTCAGACCAGAGAGTTTGCAAAAACATTCGACTATAGATACTGTTGGTGTTCACGCGGTAAAATTTTTCTACGGAAACGCGAAGGGGACCGTTTCATTGTGGTCAATAATGAACAACAGCTCGGGTTTAAAACCAAGGTACTGTAATAAAGCTCTTTGTCAAACGTTGCGGTTAACTACGGTTGTGAATATAAACAACTATTGCCAAATTCACTGTGCGCTTATTGTTTTTTTACTATATTTAATTCTTTTGAAATGTAAAATATTATATATAACTATTGTAATGAAGTTAAAATCAATAATTTATACTTTACATTTACTCACGTTTTTCGACCTGTATTTAACACTTATAGCATTTATAACTTACACAATTTTAAATAATCACAGGTTACATTATTTTTTTAGTACACAAAAAAAAAAATTCAACCACCAACACATTTCCACGAATGCCTATACATACACAAAAAGCTCATATTATTTATACATATGTTGTCCATTATCAAAAACCAATAAGATATCAAATAACACAACCTCTTATGCTAAGAATCATAACGTTTTTCAGCTCCCATGGTGTACGTGTATTGATATTATTTGAAAACACAGTGAGCAAAAACATATTTTATTTTTTAAAAAATTAAAATTCAATACTCAAAAATTACATGAAAATATAGAGAATACGTGTAATATTCCTTGTGCAATAATAGACGAACCTAAAAATCTTGTAGAATATATAAACAATTTTAAGATCATATCACTTAATATACGGAGTATTAACAAAAACCTTGACAACTTTCTCATATTTATAACACAACTTAGTGTACATCCTGATATTATGGTTTTTTCGGAATGCTGGTGTGATTAATCTATCTCTCCACTTATAGATGGCTATGATGTATATTTTACAAAGCGTAGCTATAACCAAAATGACGGCGTCATGATGTACGTTAAATGCAGTTTAAAAGCCTATGTCTATGAAATTGATATAAAGAAGCAAACTGTTTGGCTGCGAGAGTAGGAAATATGACCATTCTAGGTATATACAGACCATTTTGTTTTAAGAATGTTGAAACATTTATTGACTCACTCGATACAGTCCTTACTACTACCAAATCCCGTAACATTATCTTAACTGGCGACATAAATATTGATACCTTAAATCTAAATAACAAAACCACCTTCGATTACCTAGACGTAATAGGGTCACACGGTCTACTTGCTGCAGTCAATATTCCAACACACGGGAAAACCTTTCTAGACCACTTCATGGCTAAATTGGTCGGAAGGTCCAAATGTTATGTATTAAATACAGACATAACAGACCATTTCCCATTATTACTGTCTATCCAGGGGTCCCCGGTACCACGTGCATCTCACAGTGGTACATTTACTAGAACAAAAACCGATTACGATGGAATGAAAAAAATACTCGAAGAATATGACTGGTCAGACTTTTTATCAATTGCTGACGCTAATAAAGCAGCCCAAGTTCTTACTAACATATTACAAAAAAATATCCTTGAGCATACCGAAACCATTACACTATCACGCAAGAAAAGACCTCTGAAACCTTGGATCACATTTGGCATAATTAAATGTATCAAGAAACGAGACCATCTTCATTCAATAACAAAAAAATATCCAGAAAGCACAAAACATAAATTGACATATATCAAGTACCGAAATATGTGTAAAAAGATAACTAAAAATCTAAAAATAAATTAGTATAAAAATAATCTTTGGCAGCAAATGGGCAAGAAAAAAGATACGTGGGAAACCTTAAAAGAAATTTGTAACTTAACTCCACAAAAAGTTTCAGCTAATGACCTTATTTAACTCCCGACCCAACAGAATCCCTAGACGCAGTTAATAATTTTTTTACAACCGTAGGAAGTTCGCTTGCTGTTAAAATATTACAGAGTACTAATGCATCTGAAGATCAATTATTACGCCTTCAAACATCCTACGCTCATAATGGCAACTCGATGATGCTTAATCCCACAGACTCAACAGAAATAAAAGGTATTTTGAAAAACTTAAAAACCCGATGTGCCCATGGTGATGATGGTGTTTCAAGTGAGTACTTGTGGAGATTTTGTAATAACCTATGCTACCCTATTGAACACCTGTGTAACCTAAACTTGGCGACGGGGACGTTTCCATCTATATTCAAACAGGCAATTATTGTGCCAATCTACAAGGGAGGAGATAAACTCTCTGTTTCGAATTATAGGCCCATAACGTTGCTAAGAGGTCTAAGTAAGGTTTTGGAAAAGTTGGTTAATACTAGGTTAGTATGTTATCTTGAACATCATAACTTGATCGCAAGCAACCAATTTGGATTTAGAGCAAATAAATCTACTGAAGATGCAGTACTTTCTTTTTCTAATATCGTGTCAAATCACATGGACTGTAGGAACAGGTGTCTAGGGGTATTCCTAGACCTGAAAAAGGCATTCGATACCGTATCCATACCACTTTTGCTTCGAAAAATGGAAGGTCTTGGTATACGAGGAACACCACTTGCATGGTTCAATGATTACCTGACAGAAAGGAGTCAAAAACTCAAAATTTTGGATCATACCAGCAACACCGAAAAGGTTACATATGGCATACCACAAGGTAGTACATTAGGCCCTACACTATTTTTGATGTACGTCAACGAACTTTGTCTAACAATACTATATAATGGCCAAATAATATCACACGCACACGCACACGCACACGCACACGCACACGCACACGCACACGCACACGCACACGCACACGCACACGCACACGCACACGCACACGCACACGCACACGCACACGCACACGCACACGCACACGCACACGCACACGCACACGCACACGCACACGCACACGCACACGCACACGCACACGCACCCGCACACGCACACGCACACGCACACGCACACGCACACACACACACACACACACAATCACATTTAATTTCTGTTTGTAATGTAATGTTTTAAAGGTTTGTTATAAAGCATATTACTAAAGCGCATTTACAATACCTGTTAAATCCATGTTTTTTTTATATTGTTTGGTATATTTAATTTAACACTTATGTTACATGTTTTGTTTTTTATTTTTATATTGTAAAACTGGGAAGAGACTGGCTCCCAAGATACGGGTATCCTAGTTTGGAGGTCTAGGGTATCTTAAGCAAAAATGTACTTATTATTATTTTAGAACAATAAAGATTTTATTATTATTATTATTATTACTGATAATGGTTTTATAGGCAATTATAATGATACCTTTCTTTCTATCTCTTCCTCTTCTTCTGAAGTATTGAGCGACGACAGTTTTTATAGTATCCCATCACTTAGTGAATCACTTTATACTCACTTCTCAAGTTTACCGAAAAACTTTAACATTGTACATATTAACGCCCAGAGTATTCCTGCTCATTACCCTGATCTTATAACCTCATTTGATAACAAAAACCTTCATGCTATCCTTGTTTCTGAGTCCTGGCTGAAACCATGTTTACCTTCAACTTCATATTCCTTACCAGGTTTTCATTTAATTCGAAATGATCGCGTAAATCGGATTGGTGGGGGTGTTGCCATATATTTACGCTCTTACATTCCTTTTAATATTGTTAGTACATCAGCACCTCAGAACAGTCCTTGCACCGAACATCTTTTCGTAGAATTAACTTTTTCGCACTCCAAACTTCTCTTATGCGTCTTCTATAATCCCTCTCTTCCTATTGACTACTTTTCTCACCTTGAAAATCTTCTTGAACAATTTACACCTCAATGTGATCATACCATACTAATGGGTGATTTTAACACTTGCCTAATAAAAAATGATTATAAATCTTTAAGACTCAACTCTCTTATAACTGCATCTAATTTACATATCCTTCCTCTTTCAGCCACTCACTCTTGTCCAAATTCTACTCCCTCTCTTCTTGACCTAATAGTTGTTTCTTCTAATGACCATGTTGAAAAATATGGTCAGTGCAATGCTTTAGCGTTTTCCTATCACGATCTTATTTATTTATCCTACAAAATTAGACCACCCAAAGCAAAGTCAAGGATTCTTCTGCTGCGTAACTTTAGTGGGTTGGACCTTGATTGCCTGCGTCAAGATACCGAAAAAATTGATTGGTCTCCTGTTCTCTCTGCCGACTCAATTGACGAACGGATTACAAATTTTAATTTAATTTTAATACAACTTTACAACATTCATGCCCCGATTCGGCCAGTACGTATGAAGCATCTACCAGCATCCTGGCTTACTGATGATATTAAAACTCTTCAATATAAAAAATGCATGGCAAAGGCTAAATATAGAGATAACCTGAGTGATGCAAACCATGAGAAATATAAGAAATTTAGGAATCGCTGCAATAGTCGTTGTAGAGATAAACAACGACGCCATATTCATAGCTGCTTAACCGAAGAAAATGATCCTTCTAAGGTATGGAAATTTCTACAAACACTTGGAGTTGAAAAAGCACATGTTGACATCAATTCAAATAAATTAGACCTTGATCAGCTTAACCAGTATTTCTCGTCTTCTGTTACCATTGATGGTGCAACTAAATTAAATAGTTAATCAAGTTTCAGCTTCATCTGCTCCAAGTTTTCCTGCTTTCACTTTTAGTCAGTTCACTGTATGTGATGTTAAGAAGAATATATTAGACATCAGTTCTGATGCCGTTGGTTCTGACTGCATTAGCCGGAATATGATCATACTGATTATTGACCTTATATCTCCCATTATCGCATCTCTCTTTAACTTTTTACATAGAATCCTCTACATTCCCTTCTGTGTGGAAGGATGCTTAAATAATCCCATTGCCTAAAAAGACAAATCCTTCTAACTTCTCCGATTTTGAAATGAAACTATTTTAAACGGATTCAAATCGCGTATATTAATTATTTTTATCATCCCGACGTTTCGAGCACTTTGCAGCGTTCGTGGTCACGGGTAGACATTATAGTTATTATATTATTATTATAGTTCTCCGATTTTCTTCCAATATCTATACTACCATTTCTATCAAAAGTATTTGAGCGTCTTATTTATCAACAAATGACTCCTTTTCTTTCAAAAAATAATCTCTTTAATCCTTTCCAGTCCGGCTTTTGCCATGGTCATAGCACGACTACTGCTTTAGTCAATATAACGGACGACATCAGATTAGGTATGGACAATCATCTTGTCACGGTCTTACTCTTATTAGATTTCTCTAATGCCTTTAATACTGTTGACTTTGATATTTTAATTGCCATACTTAGCTCTCTTAACATATCTCCTGAGGTGACTGGCTGGTTTCTTTGTTACTTGCAAGGTCGCTGGCAAAGAATATACGTTGAAGGTCATTCCTCTGACTGGTGTATGATTAACGCTGGCGTTCCGCAAGGTGGCGTATTGTCTCCTCTTTTGTTTTCTGTTTTCATTTCCTCGGTCACTAAGTACATCTCTTCTCTTTACCACTTGTATGCGGACGATCTCCAAATATACTCACAATCGCACAAGAACGATCTTCCGGGATGCATTACTTTACTGAACAAGAATCTTATGGTTATACAAAGGTGGAGTAACTCATATGGATTAAGAGTTAATCCTGCAAAAACACAGGCTATTAACATCGGTAGTCAGAGGTTCATTTCACGCATTGACTGATCGCAACTACCACCGATTATATTTGATGGAATATGTATACTAATATCAGACAAAGTTAAAAATCTTGGTATAATTTTTAATAAACAGGAGGAGTAGGAGGTTGTTTGTCACAATGAGATCGCTAAGAAGGTTAAGTTACTTTCTACCCATACCTACTAAAGTTATGCTGGCACAGTCTCTGCTTTTACCAATTCTTGACTATGCTGACACATGTTATGTTAATCTAAATGAGGACCAATTAAATAAACTTGAGCGCTTATAAAATCTCTGTATACGGTTTATATTTGTACTTCGCAAATATGACCATGTTTCTGAATTTCGCAAAAACCTCAAGTGGCTTCCTATTCGCCTTCGCAGGAATACTCACATTTTATCTCTTCTATACTCTGTTGTTATTTAATCCTTCTACTCCTTCTTATCTTAATAAAAGATTCGAGTTTCTTAGTGATACTCATGAACGGCCTCTCCGTTCAAATGATAACCTTATTTTGAAAATACCCTCCCACTCCTCATCATTTTATTCTAAATCATTTACAGTCGAAGCTTGTCGCCTTTGGAATACCCTCCCTTTGTCCATAAAACGCGCTCAATCCCTGACTACATTTAAAAAACTTGTCAAAGAAATGTATTTATCACTTTAACTATGCTTACTATTCTTGTTAATTATTTTATTTTCCTTCTATATATAATATATATTACGTATGTATGTATATATGTATGTATGTGTGTATGTATGTATTTATATTTATATGTAAGTGAAATAGTCTTATTTATTCTAATTTATAAATATTTTTATTATGTCTTACAATTATCGAATTTAATATTGCGCCCCTTCTCAACATTCTATTACTAGTCCTCTGCCCAAAGGTTGCCTGGAAGAGATCGCTGTTTTAGCGATAAGGCCGCCTGTTGCACCTAACGCAACCTTCAACGTTTAGTTTAACTCTTTGTGTGTAGTTTATACTGTATTGTGTTGGTGTGCAATAAAGAATAAATAAAATAAATAAATAAATTTATTTTTCAACTTTTAAGTTACGAACATTGTAAGACAGCACCTGGGTTCTAAGGAGGCAGACCACCTAGTCCTCCAAGCCAACCTTACCTGCTCGTGGTGAACCTGCTGACCAACGGACAAGGCTCTGGCGAATAACATCAGATGATATACCTAAGTGTATATATATGGAAGGTCCCCGTGATAATTAAGAGTCTGTAGTGGTACGGTATGCACTACAGCATGGTAACGTGACAAACCTTTTAGGGCGTTGGTCGGGACCCATTTAGCGACCTTCGGCCTGTCACTGCATCTTCGGGCCCCTACCGGTCGTATCAGGAACCTGGTCCATCGGTTACCGGGGGTCTAAGACGAGATAGTGGGCATGCATCCGCGCAACCGTTTGCCCACTTTAAATAACTTCCCGCGCAATTGAACCTGCTTGAATCTGGATTCCGAGCTTAAAAGTCCTGTGGCGATGGATGGGTGGTGGTGAGAACTTGAATCACGGTGCTTCTGGTTCTTAGCTGTCTATCTGCACACAGGCGATCAGACGAGAGTGGTCGCTCCCAGACTCGAAGTAGACGAGAGGACGGGTTCGGCAGCACGTCTGACGACAAAGCAGCCCTATTTAGGATCGCTCTGCTTTCCCTTGCAATAGGGAGGGGCCTAGAAAAGGTGGCCCAAACATAGCTCGTCTCACCCTAACCTGGATGGCAAACCGCGGTCATTCAGCACCGAACTAAACGCGGTCGAAAAACTAAATATACGAACAACATTCAAAATCTTAATATCGCTACATGGAATGTTAGAACTCTCGTGGACAATCCTAACAACTTATGTCCAGAAAGGAAAACAGCTCTTATTGCCCGCGAGCTTGCTAAATATAAGGTTGATATAGCTGCCCTAAGCGAAACTCACCTATACGACAGCAGAGTACTGACCGAAAGGGGTGGTGGCTACACATTTTATTGGATGGGAAAACCTTCAGGCGAAAGAGCCAGCAGTCGAGTTGGCTTTGCTATAAAAACCACAATAGCTAGAACGCTCCTTGAACTACCTAAAGGAATTCACGATAGAATTATCACTTTGAGAGTTAAGATCGCACGTAATAAACATCTGCATCTTGTAAGTGTGTATGCTCCCACCATGACAAACCCTGACGAAGACAAGTCCAAATTCTATGACGACCTAAGAATCGTCCTGCGAACTATACCAACCACGGATAAAGTAATACTGCTTGGAGATTTTAATGCTCGGGTAGGTTCGGATTACAGAGTTTGGAGCGGCGTTCTTGGTCGTCATGGTATAGATAAATGCAACTCAAACGGATTGCTTTTGCTAACTCTCTGTGCTGAATTTGATCTGAGCATTACAAATACCTTCTTCCGAATGCCAGATAAATATAAAACATCCTGGATGCACCCACGATCAAAGCGCTGGCATTTAATAGACTATGTGATTGTCCGGAGACGAGACCTACATGATGTCCTTATTACAAGATCCATGCGTGGTGCACAGGGTTGGACTGACCATCGACTAATAAGATCCAAACTCAAACTACACTGTAAACCTCCACGCAGAGCAAATCACAAAGTCGGCTCCAAACTGGCGTTTGGAAGATTAATACGCAACAGTGAGTTGCAGTCGGTGCTCGATACTCAGTTTGGTTCCAAGACGATTGACACACAATTAAATATTGAAGATCATTGGCAGTCCTTAGCACAGTCATTGCGTGAGATCTCTGAACAAGTACTTGGAAAACACAAAAAAAAGAATCAAGACTGGTTTGACGACTCCGAAACCGAAGTTATGAAACTCGTTAACGAATCGAGAAAAGCACTTCAAGGCCCCGCCAGTGACTCGTGCAGAAAGGTTAAAGGCGACCTTAAATTGAAAGTTCGTGAGCTCAAGAATCGATGGTGGAAAGCTAAAGCGCTTGAATTACAACATCTTGCAGACACCAACCAGTGTGCCCAGTTCTTTGAAGGGTTGAAGACAGTATTTGGACCCAAATGTCGGACAACCCCTGCTATCCTGTCTTATGATGGAAATCGTCGTCTAACAGAGAAAAAAGACATTCTGGCACGTTGGACCGAGCACTTTAATGAAGTACTGAATCCTGGAACTCAAAGCATAGATTTAACCTACATTAAGACATTAGAGCCCTTGCCACTAGCTTCAGGACTAGATAGCCCCCCGTCGCTTGTTGAGTTTCGAAATGCGATCAGTCGAGTAAGGAACCGAAAATCACCCGGCGCTGATGGGTTGTCTTCAGAAGTTAATAACAAATACGGCGGCGCTAACATCAGAAACTGCCTCTTCGACTTGATCTTGAAAATATAGGAATCAGGAACGATACCGCAAGACTGGAAGAACGCGACTATCTGCAAACTGTACAAAGGAAAAGGCAGTAGAGCTGAATGCAGCTCCTACCGAGGAATCGCTCTTCTAAGTACAGCCGGAAAAGTCTGAGGCCACATAATCAATCATCGTCTGATTGCCTTGGCCGAACAAATCTTACCCGAGTCCCAATGTGGATTTAGACCTTGCAGAGGGACGGTCGATGCCATCTTCGTAGTGAAACAACTACAGGAAAAGAGCCTAGAGCAGCAGCGTCCGCTCTACATGTGTTTTGTTGACCTTGAGAAGGCTTTCGACCGAGTGCCCCGGGATGCTCTATGGATTGTTCTTAGGAATATTGGCTGTTCGGATAAGTTCGTCGATCTTATAAGAGATTTCCATGATCGCATGATGGCCCTAGTCCAACGCGAAAATGACCTCACCGAAAAATTCCCCGTCACTAGTGGCGTCAAACAAGGGTGTGTAATGGCTCCTACTCTCTTTGCCATATACTTTGCCGCTGTCATGAAGAACTCTTATAGAGCCTGCGGCGATCTGATCACGCTTAATGTCAGATATGACAAAAGCGTCTTTGACATCTCCCGCTTCCGGCCTAAAAGAAAAGTGCGGAAATACCCAATCATGGACGTACTCTATGCTGACGACATCTGCCTTATGGTCGATAATATTGCCAGTCTCCAAATGTACATCGATAGCTTGGACGAATCGTGCCGTAAGTTTGGTCTATCCATCGGCGTATCCAAAACCCAGGTGCTCAAGCAACCAGCAAGAGGCGAAATAGCCGATCCTACGCTTATTGCTGTGCGTGGAAAACCATTAGAACAGGTGACATCATTCCGCTACCTGGGATCCTACATTCGTGATGATAACCGACTTGCTACGGAAATTTCCTCACGCATTGCAAGAGCGGCTGCGTCTTTTGGTACATTGCGTAAAAGAGTATGGGACTCACACGATGTGCATCTCCGTACTAAAGTTGCTGTGTATAAAGCAATTATAGTACCGATCTTACTATATGCCACTGAGACCTGGTGCCTCTATAAGGACGATATAAGAAGATTGGACACTTTCCACATGAAGTGCCTCAGGTATATTTTACGTATAAAATGGCAAGATCGTGTGTCCAATTCTGAAATTCTTCGTCGTACTCAACTAAGCGGCATAGAGGCAATTCTAATGATGGGACAGTTAAGATGGTGCGGGCATATTGCGCGTATGGCTGATTCCAGGCTTCCAAAGTTAGCCTTCTACTCAGAGCTCGCTCAGGGAAAGCGCAAGCCTGGGGTCAGCTTTTGCGTTACAAAGATGTCCTTAAGCGCCACTTAACTGCATGTGATATACAGACTGATAGGTGGGAAGAACTTGCGCTCCGCCGCTCTGACTGGCGTAACACCGTCCACAAATCATGTGAACGATTTGAGACAACCCGTCGCGAACATCTCGACGCCAAACGCAAGTTACAGAAGACCAGATCCAAAATTATATACGAGTACCCGCGAAACGCATCTGGGCACTTGTACTGTGCAGCCTGCGACCGTACATTTCAAACCAAATTTGGGTTTGCAAGCCATATCCGCTCACATCAACGAAAGAGCGCGTTTTAAAACAGTCAATGCAAGGTTCGCCGTCGACGGACACGTCGTGGAGATCATCATCATCAAGACAGCACCTAAGTATACAATAGGCTAAAGTGAACTGCTTATCGCCATTAACAAAATATTGGTTGCCCGGTGCAGGGCTGTTAATTGTTGAGGAGTTCTCCTGGTGTTGCACCATCAGCTCCACTATAACATAAATTGCTTAACAATCAAATCAAATCAAAAAATACTTTATTCAAGTAGGCTTTTAAAAGCACTTTTGAATCGTCAAAACAAATAAAATTTGCTTAAATTAATGAAAACCTACCACCGGTTCGGAATGTAGATTCTACCGAGCAGAACCAGCAAAAAACTCGATAGGTACTCTTTTAAAACTATGTTTTTAAGTATATACATTTAAAAATTAGAAAGAAAGAAAGAATAAGCTTTATTTGCAGCATTTCATAACTGCTAGACAATAGAAAACAAAATATAAAAAATACAATAAAAAAAAGAACTTAATAGTAAACATATAAAGCAAAAAGAAGAAGATAATAAAGTACTGCCTAAACAGCAGTATGACGCCACAAATAGGAGGTCACTCAGCTTCGCTGAGTCTCACAATCGAAAAAAAAAAAATAAATAAATAAGAAAGCAAATTATTTTTAAAATTATAATCTATTAATCGTTTATGAGACTCCTGGAGACTCCTGGAGAAATTACAAATGTGTATATTAAACATCCTGTATGAAATCCAGCTATACTAAATCCATGCATTATTATCATCTATATAATCTTGTATAGAATAATATGCTTTAGCTATCAAAGACTTTTTAATATACAATTTAAACTTATTTATTGAAAATTGCAAAAATTTCTGGGGTATTTTGTTATAAAAACACACAGTAATTGTTTCCTTTCTGGGACACCTAGCCCCAGAAAGGAAACAATTACTTTGCGAAGTCGAAAGCTTGGTGTTATGAGTTTATCCTTTCTTCTTGTGTTAATATAATGCGAGTCACTACTTTTCTCAGACAAATCAATATTATTATGGATATGCATAATATTGTTATAATTATATTGTGACGCAACCGTTAGTATACCTATTTTACTAAAAAGATCTCGAAGGGATTCCCGAGCTCCTAAATTATAAATACTACGAATAGCTCTTTTTTGCAAAACAAAAACTGTAATTATATCCGAAGCGCACCCCATAGCATCAAACCATTGGACATGATACTATGAAAATAACCAAAATATACTAATCGAGCTGTATCAACGTCGGTTAGTTGACGAACTTTTCTAACCGCGTATGCTGCGAAGCTGAGTCTTCCCGTAAGAGATGACAAATGGGAATTCCACTGAAGCTTCGTATCCAAAGTTATTCCCAGGAATACTGTTTTGTCACTTACATCAAGGATCTCATTATTCAATACTAGATTATAGTTATGTTGTTTTACGTTAGGTAAAGTAAATACCACACATTTCGTTTTTTTACCATTTAAAATAAGATTATTAGTTGCAAACCAACCATGTATCAGTGATAATGCATTGTTTACATATTCATAATTAGTTCTATTTCTGTCAACTTTGAAAATAAGTGAAGTATCGTCAGCAAACAATACCATGTCACACAAACATCTTTAACATAAAATGGAAGATCGTTGATATATATTAAAAATAATAAAGGAGCTAAAATTGATCCCTGTGGAACACCCATTTTTAAGACAGATCCAGATGACTTAATTCCATTTATAGAAACATGTTGAACTCTCTGAGACAGGTACGAAGCAATAAGATCAAGAGCCTTCCCTTTAACTCCGTAATATTCTAGCTTACATAATAGCATTTCATGTTCCACACAGTCAAATGCTTTAGATAAATCACAAAATACACCAATAGCATTCTGTGATTTCTCCCAAGCACCATATATGTGTTTAAGTAGCGCCATGCCTGCATTCGTTGTAAAACGACTTTTTGTAAAACCGTATTGTTCCCTATGAAAAATACCATTTACATTACAATGAATAAGGATTTGATTTAAAATAATTTTTTCGAAAATTTTACTTAAGGAAGGTAGTATAGAAATGGGCCTATAATTGCTAGGCTCATCTTTGTTTCCCTTTTTAAAAAGTGGTAATACGTTGCTACATTTTAATAGATCTGGAAATGAACCTGTATCAAGACATTTATTAAAAATGAACGCTATATGTGGAGCAATGTCATGGATGATACTATTAATTAATTTTACCGAAATACCCCAAAGATCTTTTTTTTTTTTTTAATATTAAGAGTTTTAAACGTATTTATAACATCTATTGGAGTAACTTGCTTGAAAGAGAATTCAATGTTACATTTGGATACATGATTTACAAGTCATCGAGTTGCAGCTGATGAGGATGAATCTAACTGAGATGTTATATCTGAAGTTATTTCATCAAAATATTTTTTAAATATATTTGCAACTTCTAATTCTGAATTTACAATTTTGTTTCCGACGTTTAACTCAATTGGTATAATTTGCTTATTAGATTTTCCATACACACTATTAATAACGTCCCAAGTAGCCCTAATTATATCTTCAGAATTAAAATTTTAATCTTTGATTTGATTAAACTTAGCATGAATGCACATCGCCTTAAATGTTTTTGAATAAATTAAAAACAGAACCATAAAGTATATCTGGATCATGTGCAGTCATATCTAATTTACATATTGTTGAGTGTGATGCGTTTATTTATTTATTTATTTATATTTTGGACGCCACAATATCTTTAAAACTGTTTACTTTATTTACAGTTATAGGTCTACAAACAATTTTCCTTTCGTTTTTAATAACTTTGTCTTGTAGTGAAAATTTTTGACCACAGTGGTCAGAGGTTAAATTATTGATTTTTCATAAATTTCACAATTACAAAAGACATTGTCAATATATGTGGAAGAAAGGCTAGTTATACGAGTTGGTTCACAATATCTGTGCGTTAAATTAAATGATTTAAATAAGTTTATTAGTCGAGTACTAATAGTCGAATCTTTTAACAAATCTACATTAAAATCGCCGCATACAATAATATATTTACTGCTTTTACATAAAGTTTTTAAAATGTCTTCCATAGTTTCCTCAAACAAAGCAAAATCCCCCACAGGGGGGCGGTATACGCAAACTATAACGTATAACTGAAATTCTACACAGGACAGTTCTACAGTTCGCTCGATAGAGAGAGCCACAATATCTTGACTAGATTTACAAGCTATATTGTAACAAGGGTTTTGTTAGGACAAGAATAGACAAGTACAATTTTATATTTATGGTTTATTTATATAATTATTCACACAACATATAAACAATCATATTACGTAATATTAATAAATCATTATAGAAGCACAAGATTTACAGATTTAATTTTATATATAACTCGTTTAGTATAATAAGCAATAAATAACCAAAGTAAATAGAATTTTATCAACTAGCATAATAACTTTAAGCGTTTAATAAATAAAGTTTATACAATAAGCAAAATCATTATTACTTTAATCCAGAGTAAATATACCTAGGTATACTTAACTTTTATTACACCTTTCCTTGATCACTACACTCGACACTTCACTTCGCGATAACTTCTGGCAGATGAGTAAAAAGCTTACTCGGTTGAAGATACCTTATATAAGTCACCATCATACCCCCAACACGATTACTCGGAACTCAGTGGCGCCATCTCTTGACTGCTTGATAGATTAAACCAAAGTGACTGACGCGACGCTGTGTGCCGGAAGTACGTGTTGAACCAAGTTTTCACAGACTTGTTACGGATGATGATGTAACAGCTCGGCCATCCTGCAATGAGTGTCCCACGAATTTATTAATTAGATTTAAATATATATTTTTATGTTCTTAGCTCTCCAGTAAATCAATGAGATCCTCATTATCGATTTCACCACTACTATCAATTTCAGATTCAGATCCAACAGAACCAATATACGGTCTCAAAGAATCTACAGCTACTACTGTATTAAAATGCTTGTAGCCTCGAAAACCCTTTATACTCTGTATTATGTAACGATCGTGATCGAGCACTTTAAAGACTTTGTAAGGTCCAGCATATGAAGAATCAAGTTTCTTATTAATACCGGTTTCGTTACAACCCTTAGAATTCCGCCACAGCACTAGATCCCCTTTTTTATAATTGCGGCTAGTTTTTCTTTTTTTATCAAACTGTTCCTTCATTTTAGATTGTTTATTTCTAATATTAACTGTGGCTTTTTGTCTTATTGTATCCATATTTGAATTATGCTCACTACTTTCTAAGTCTGATAATACTCTGCTTTTATGCTTGAACATTAATTCAAACGGTGCAAATTTTGTTGTATCATGAATAGTATTATTAATTCCAAAAACTACATCTGGTAACTTAACGTCCCATGTATCTTCTTGACTAGATACCCTTAATGAATCTAGGATGATTCTATTAACCCTCTCCACTTGCCCATTAGCCCTAGGTGTTGCAACAGAAGTTAAAACTTGTTTAAATTGGCGTTCTACTGCAAAGTCTTTAAAATGCCTACTACAAAATGCAAGACCACGGTCAGATACAACAACAGAGGGAAAACCAAACATACTAAAAATGTCTAGTAAAATACGAACAGTTTCAATGGAGCTTAACGTTTTTGTAGGTCTAGCAACTACGAATTTAGAAAAAGCATCAGTGAGTACTAAAATATACTGATTTCTTCGCGGGGTTTTTGGAAAAGGCCCTAGGTGATCCATATGGATAGTGTTCATTGGTATATCAGGCTTAGGTATCGGATGAAGTTTACCTTCCAATTTGCCATGATGACCCTTACGAAACGCACAATCGAGACATGAAGATACATATTTCCGAATAAATTTAGTCATTTTAGAAAACCAGTACTTTCGTTTGATTATTTCATCGCAACGTTTTAAACCGATATGACCCATATTATCATGATATTTTTGAAGTAATTTCCATCGTGCACAGTTTGGTACTACTAATTTATCACCGTTTAAAGTTTTTCTATAAAGTCTATCATTTAATATTTTATAGTTATTCTTAATGTCTGGATTAGGATCCTCACTAGATAATTGGGAGACTATATTCTTAAGTCGTTCATCTTGCAACTGTACAGATAGAAACCAATCTTCAGTTGATAAAATTAGTACATTGGAATCTAAGATCTCTACCGGGTTCCTACTTAACGCATCTACATGTCTCATCCTATCCCCAGCTCTATACTCAACTTCAATATCAAAATCTTGTATTTGCAACCACCATCTCGCAATTCTGGGTATTAAATCCTTTTTTACAAAAGTATATCTTAAAGCTGAACAATCTGTGACAATTTTCACTTTTAAACCTAAAACGTAAACTCTAAACCTTTTGAGGGACTCTACCAAAGCTAATGTTTCTAATTCGTAACTATGATAATTTTGTTCTTCTCTACTGGTGATTCTACTAAAATACATAACTGGTTTTAATGAATTATCGTGTTGTCGCTGTAATAGTATACCAGCGACTCCTAATTTAGACGCGTCGGTATGAATTTCAGTTTCTAAATGCGGATCATACAATGCCAAAACGGGTTTCGAAGTTAATTTATTTTTCAAAATATTAAAGGCTTTACTCTGATCCTCACCCCACTTAAACTGAATATTCTTTCTTGTCAAGTCTGTAAGAGGTTTTGCGATTAAAGCAAAGTTTTCTATAAATTTTCTAAAAAATGAACATAAACCAATAAATTGTCTTATATGATGAGTGTTAGTAGGAACTGGAAAATCATTAACCGCTCTTAATTTAACATCACCAGGTCTAATGCCGTTTTTAGATATGTTTTGACCTAAATAATTTAATTCGGTCTTAAGAAATGAACATTTATGTATATTTAGTTTAAGATTGGCTTCAGATAAAGCTTGCAATACTATATCCAATGCTTCTAGTCCCCGCATGACATCTTCGGAAGGAATTAAAATATCGTCCATGAAAGCTAATATGGAATCGTTACTGTATGTACTGTTTACTTTCTTAATTATTTTAGTAATTAATCTCTGAAACACTGCTGGGGAATTGGCTAAACCAAAAGGGACACGAAGATATTCATATTGTCCATCGGGGGTTATGAATGCAGTTTTGTGAATAGACTGACTAGCTATCGGTACCTGATGATAGGACTGTGATAAATCTAGGCTGCTAAAATATGTTTTACCAGATAGCTTAGAGAGTTCATCATCAATGATTGGCAAAGGAAATCTATCTTTAACCGTAATTGAATTTAAGGCCCTATAATCTACACACAGTCGCACGTCTCCATTTTTTTTTTTAACCAACACAACTGGTGATGCAAAATCAGAGTTTGACTCTCGGATTATTCCCGCATCTAATAGTTCTTTAACTTTAGAACGAACGATAGATCGTTCGGGTAACGATAATCTATAAGGTCGGCGATAAACGGGTTTGTCAGTAGTCAGTTGAATTTCCATTTCAGCTAAATTGGTCAAACCTAATTCATTAGAGTTAGAGGCAAAAGAAGAACAATGACGACACAATATATTAAATAAGCTACGCAATTGGACATTACTTAATTTACCTACATCTATATCTTTAAGTTTTAAACCGCCAACAATTGTATCAGCTAATGAATACTCTTCGCATAAACCAACATTACCAACAAAATAAACATTTCTATTCTCTACATTTTTCGGTACGGAGCCAAGATTGAACGGTATGGACCCGTTATCACCAACACAATTCGGTACGAAGCCATTTACATCAACACAATTCGGTACGAAGCCCTTAATATCATTATCATCATTCGGTACGAAGCCATTTAAATTACAATCCGACCATAAACATAAAAAAATTTGACTCACCAATTTATCTTGCTTACTCACAGCCTGAGCACATAGCTGACCCCTCACCAAAATTTGACCGGCGGTAAAGTTGACGTTTTGTGCGCCTAAATTGTATATTTTCAGTACACCTTCATGACCATGTAAAATCGTAGCTGGTATTATGTACTCTATTCCTGAAAAATTGTAGTAACGTGGTTGAGTACAAACAGTGCCTCCAGAACTACCCCTGATAACTACATTTATCAAAACAGCTTCATTAGGTGTTAACTTTACATCGGATTTTGACAAAATATCTATCCTATTGTCAGACTCTATATCGATTTGATCGATTTTCTCAATTTCAGATTCGACTTGTTTTAATGTTACTTTTTGTCTCTTAACAATTAATGTGACATCATCGCGATTAATAACGGGTTGTCCAATCAATAGTTCAATGCGTCCTAGATTGAGATGAGTGACAAGAGCATCAGTGCTAAATGAAATTCCATCAATTATCAAATTTAAATTAATCTCTCCTAAAGCTGGTATTTGGGACCCAGTGAAACCCTTAATTAATTTATTAGATGATTGTATATTTAGTTTGGTCTTCTTTACTGCTTCAAAGGAAATTATATTGCCTTGAGCTCCAGTATCAATATAGGCTATCAACGGAAATCCATTTATTTCGACCGATTTAAAATAAGCTTCATTTAAATTTTGAATAATATTTACTTCTTTTACTTTATTATCATGTCCTTGAACTGATCTACAAAATCTGGCTATATGACCCGTTTTCCCACAACTATTACAGATTCTCTTGTCTGGATTTGTACAATTTTTTGCCGTATGTCCTTCTGTATTACAACGGAAACATTTAAGAACGTAATTGGACGTAGATGGTATTGCGTTTTTATCCGTTTGTTTGCTTATATTAGTATTAATGAGCGTTAGTTTATTTTTGCGATCATTAATATCCCGAAAATATGAAGAATTACATTGATAATTTTCGAGTGAAACTAATAGCTGACAATACAAATCTTCTGGCCGCGAACTTTTTAACGCCTTAGCACTAGCTTGCAATTCGCGTGGTAATCCGTGAATTATGCAAGAAACTGAATTTTCGTCATTAAAATTACATCGACGACACATCGCTAATTTATCGTAAAAGTATTTGCTCATAGGCTCCTTTGTATCCTTTTTACGCAACACTAACTCTTCAAGTAATTCCGAATATTCAAAAGTTCGGGGAAACGTTCTTTGTAAAAGATCTTGCCATTCGTCCCATGTTAGATCATAATTTTCTAATCTGTTATACCATTTACGTGCAGAACCATCTAATCTAGCTTGCATATAATAAGCGCGCTTTACGTTGTCCCAATCATAAATATCGCCAAGTTGATTAATTTTCCTTAACCACATATAAACATTATTTTCGCGATCATCAGGGTCAAAAAGTGGAATTATGGCATCACCTTTTACGTTATCTAATCGATTTGAATCTCGTTTATTACAAAAAAAGTTATTCACCATACCTTCTAGCTTCTTATTTACCAGTGCTTCCAGTAAAGCGAGTCGACTAGATTCGTCTTCTTGTTGAGATTCGCTGCCATTTCCACGCCAGCTACGTCCACGCTTCGCGGCTCGGCTTGGCTGTGGGTCTTCTTTGTCACTATCATCACTGCTACTAGAATTTCGTCGAATTCTCTTCATTGTAATCCCACTTCTGAAAACTGTAACAAGGGTTTTGTTAGGACAAGAATAGACAAGTACAATTTTATATTTATGGTTTATTTATATAATTATTCACACAACATATAAACAATCATATTACCTAATATTAATAAATCATTATAGAAGCACAAGATTTACAGATTTAATTTTATATATAACTCGTTTAGTATAATAAGCAATAAATAACCAAAGTAAATAGAATTTTATCAACTAGCATAATAACTTTAAGCGTTTAATAAATAAAGTTTATACAATAAGCAAAATCATTATTACTTTAATCCAGAGTAAATATACCTAGGTATACTTAACTTTTATTACACCTTTCCTTGATCAGTACACTCGACACTTCACTTCGCGATAACTTCTGGCAGATGAGTAAAAAGCTTACTCGGTTGAAGATACCTTATATAAGTCACCATCATACCCCCAACACGATTACTCGGAACTCAGTGGCGCCATCTCTTGACTGCTTGATAGATTAAACCAAAGTGACTGACGCGACGCTGTGTGCCGGAAGTACGTGTTGAACCAAGTTTTCACAGAC
This sequence comes from Hypolimnas misippus, assembly GCA_037950945.1. Lineage (NCBI taxonomy): Eukaryota > Metazoa > Arthropoda > Insecta > Lepidoptera > Nymphalidae > Hypolimnas > Hypolimnas misippus. The sequence continues at coordinate 4,025,019 of JBBEEQ010000007.1, forward strand.
TTGTTACGGATGATGATGTAACAATATCATTACGAACTAAGATTAATGAACCTCCACGAATAGTATTCACTCTTACGAACGAACTTAACAAAGTAAAATTATCAATATTAAATATGTCATACTCTTGAAGCCAATGTTCTGTTAAGCAGTATACATTAATATCATTACAATGTGAAAATAATTCTATTTCATGTTCCTTGCCACTTATTTCCTGCATATTTTGATGGACAATATTTATGTAAAAGAGCTTAGGCTTTGTCTTTTTTTTAGTTTCTATCAATTTTCTTAATTTCAGTATTATTATAAACCTTATTTAGACTACAACTTAACTTTAAAAGATTCTGCTTAAATGAGTTATTTACAATATGAACTAATAAATTAACTATGAGTCTTTTACATTTCTGAGGTAAAAACATAGTATTATTGCTCAACTTAAACTTACAAATGAATTTATTAATGTCAAATAATATAAAATTGTCATAACGATGAGTCAAATTGTACATACACAAATTTAAATTATATATATGCTTATTCTGTGAATCTGTCAAACTATCTGAATTTATAATAAATTTACATTTTGTTTTATTTTGAACATAAATTAAATTTTCTAAACTTTTTATCAAATCTAATTTATTCATTGACAAACTGTCTCCATGCATATTCAATCAAATTGAAGTTATCGAATCGTAGCCTGTGAAACACAACAAGTGTTTCGGGAAGTTTGGGTGGCCATCTGAGGTCTTCGTCATCAGTTCCACTTCACCAAATGTGGCAGGCAAGAGGAAATGCATGAGTTACTATAAAAATACCTAAATCGCTATAGGTGTGGCTATAATATTTGAAGAGTTCCCTCGATTTCTCCAGAATCCTATTATTAGATCTGACCTGGTGATAATGTGAACACCCTGGAAGTATACCCTTTCAGACAAAAAAAAAATTGAAATCGGTCCACAATCGACGGAATTATCGGTAAGCATACATAAAAAAGCCCCCGACGTATTGAGAACCTCCTTATTTTTTGGAAGTCGGTTAAAATTAATAAAATTACACACCACGATTTGAGAACATTCTTTTTGTAGTCTGTTGAAGACTATTTCGTGGATCCCTTTGCTTAAATTATTGAAATGTATGTATAACAAAAAAAATGAGCCGTGATGGCCTAGTGGTTAGAATACGTTGAACTCAACCGATGATCGCGGGTTCAAACCCGGCTAGCACCGCTGATTTTTTAAGTCCTAAATTTGTGTTTAAATTCATCACATGCTCGGCTGAGAACCGTAACTACATTGTAAGGAAACCTACTTATACCTAGAGAAATTCTAACACATGTATATCCGTCAACCCGCAGTGAAGAAAGAAAGAACACTTTTATTTGGGACAAGATGACAATTAGGTACAAAATAAAAAGTTAAAAATAATAATAATAAAAAATAGCTTAAGTACTAATAACTTATAATTTACACAAAAAAAGAAATAAAATTAACAATAAAAAAACTGGTCAAGTGCGAGTAGGACTCGCGCACCGAGGGTTCCGTACAAACTTATAGAAATCTATAAAAGACTAACCCATCTACGCCATTTGTTGTCTTCATCATCAGTTCCAACATAAGTTACTATCAAAAATACCTAAATCGGTATACGCTTGCCTATAATATTTGAGGAGTTCCCTCAATTTCTCCAGGATCCCATCATCTGATCCTGACCTGAAAACAATGGGACCACCTTGGAAGTATACCTTTTCAAACAAAAAAAAAAAATTTGAAAATCGGTACCCAAATGGCGGCGTAATCGGCGAACAAACATTAAAAAAAATTAAATACAAGGTCGAATTGAAAACACTCCTTTTTGAAGTCGCTTAAATATAATCAAATATTATGTAAATATGGATCACGTCCCAAAAACTATTTTGAAACTAATTAGGAGCACTTTAATTTAAAACACGATCATAGATGCAATCCATGGAAACACAAAATTTTCTTTTAAGTACTAATACACCTTATACTTTCAAAAAAGCAAAGTTATAGCGCGATTCAGGATACACCCAGCGCCATCTCTTGACAATTTCAATGAACTAACTTGTTGACTTTGACATTAACAACATAATTATATTATATTTTATTCTCGTTTTATTTTTATTTATATTCTACTACACTCCACTACCCCTGCACTACGTTCGTAAAATATTTAGATTTACATTATCAATCAAAATATCGAAATATATATTAGCGTTGCCAAGACGAAAATAATTAGTCCTTAATTCGAACAAAACTAATTGTTTATTTATAAATAACTAATTATATTACTAATAACCAGCAGACTTATATGTGTAGATAAATAAGTAAATTAAATAACTCGATCTGTTTGAATTTAATTTTAAAATTTTCGTACTAAGTCAATACGAGTACTTAAATCAAATCGGGTGAAGCTCTTATATTGAATGTTAATTACGTAATGACGTTATAAATCGACGATAAAACTTTTAAATGAAAAGTTTATTTTATAATTTTTAGCGCGTTTAAATAATAATTAAAATAAAAATTTTTATTAATCGAGCAGAATTATATCACAGTTAATGTCATAATGTTGTAATAGATGGCATTAGCTGTACGCTGCATCGCGCTATCATTTTGTTAGCTGCGATATATAGATTGCATTGCGTTGTTTATAAAGGTTTGCTGCTTTTTAATGTTTTCGTATTGATACAAATTTCTTCTCAGTGTTTGTAAAATTGTTTTTTTGACCATGGCCAACTTCTATGTTAATTTGTTACTAGTACATATAATTTTAATTCTAAGATTAATATATTTTCCGCTTGATCAATTTACAACTTGATACATTTACGCGTTCCTGAGAAAAAGGTTGAAAGACAGACGTACAGACTGACAGACACACGAACAGAAATTTACAGTTTTCGGATTTTTTCCTTTATGTATACTAAAGGACCTTGCTCCTGGCCAAATTTCATAATGCTTGGTCAATGGGAAGTATATATATCCCTATAGGTTTTGATCCCCTTGCGAAAACGTTAAAAACGCTATCATACTTAAAATATGTGATATATGTAAATGACCGTATCTTTTGATTGCGTTAACTTAGAAGTTTGATTTTTTCACAGCTCTTAGTAATTACAACTCTGAGTACTTGACGTTGATAAAAATTTGTTACCTTCACGCGTTTCTGAGAAAAAGGTTGAAAAACAAACTTACAAACAGACAAACATACATACAAAAATTTACAGTTTTCAGATTTTTTCCTTTATTTGTACCATAAGATCTTACTTCTTGCCAAATTTCGTCGTGCTAGGTCAATGGGAAGTATCCTATAGGTTTTGATTCCCTTGCGAAAACGCTAAAATGGTCAAAATATACGACATATTTTCCATTATCTTTTGATTGCGTTGACTTAGAACTTTAATATTTTCACGGCAGCATGTCATCGTTGACTTGAGTATATCTATATTTATATATTTCAACATGATACGTCTATGCATTTCTGAGAAAAAAGGGTTGACATCCCGACAGACAGACAGACAGACAGACAGACAGACAGACAGACAGACAGACAGACGGACGGACAGACGGACAGACGGACGGACGGACGGACGGACGGACGGACGTCCGTCCGTCCGTCCGTCCGTCACGTGACGCGTGCATGTTACTTGTTTATGGTGAATTCAGTGGACACAAAAAAGAAAAGTACTTGGCGGACGTAAAAGTTTAAGGTAAGTATAAATATATTACATATCGTCACTGGAAAGGCAAAACTACTAAAGCGCCATTTTGGCCAAAATGAGTTATATATATCGTTGGATTGGATTTTTCATTCTGCGTCGATTGAGCTAGGTTTCATGACGATCTGAGCACTTTTGTGGCGCTTTAGCACCGAAAATGGCGGCATTTTTTCAAAATTTTGCATTTTTGAGAAATACTTACATAGTACAATTTATGATTGATTTTGAACTTTTGTTGTTTAAGTATTTTTATTGCCGAACATCAGCCACATTGAGCTCGTTCAGCAACTCAAAAAACGTTAATTTAATCATTGACGTCGCTTTAATAATTTTTGCCAGAGGAGATTACTAGTTGTTATGGTATTTAAGTAAATTTGCTTTACATCACATATAAATGAGCGTGGTGCATTAGTATATTTTGGTTACGCACTTTTTAAATAGATAATAGTGTTAGTATATTTGCTTTACTTAACTATTTGTTTGAGTCTCCAATTAGAACAATTGGAATCAGTCGATAGAAAAAATTGTTCTTTTAGCATGGACTATTTTACTGAAAAAAACATTACATTCGTTGTTTAGTATTAAGATGTTCATTAACTTATCAAAAATATTAACTTTAGTCATTTTAAATTGAAATAAGTTATAATTACATTTGTTTTGTATTTAAAATACATACTATGCGCGGGACTTGACGGCGGTTCAGCTGATCTTGGCAAATGGTTTCGAGCAACGGTGGGTATTTGATGCATTTTTGCTTGTTTCTCCGACACGGCTATAGAGTGAATTGTTCGGAAATTTAAACTAGTAAGTAAAAATATTTTTATCTTTTACAAAAACATTTCTGTATGGTTATTAATCATTTATTCGCAAATTATATTCTTTGTTTACGTTGTTGATTTGTAATTACCTATCTTCCTATCTATCTAAAATAAGTAGGTATTCATAGGTATTATCATCCATTCCTGTTGCTGAGCCCTTGCTCAATATATTAACTAAACAGGTTATTGTTTCAAACCAATACGTAACTAGAATGCGTATACAAATTATAAGTGTCAAAAATGATTACGTACTAGAAACCTACACATATTACATTAAATGAAATGCTTTATGTTATTTCTATTTCATTATTCTTGACGCAGGGCGTCTACAATCCTTTATAGCTTATCATCAGATATTTCTATAATTCATAATAATAATAAATAATAATTATTATTATTAGGCATTTGGTCTCAATACAATTTTTCAGAATCATAGAAAACGGAGTATGGATAGCGTCGACTATCCATCCTCATTTTATAAAAAGTTTAAGGTTCAAGCTTTGGTCAGGATTCAACAGAATCAAATGAAACTGATGGCATCTTGGAATTGTATGAAAAAAGAAGTGTTTAAATAAAAGACTTAAAAACAAAGAAGTTTAATAATTTTGACGATACAATAGACAAGTCAGCGCTGAAAAAAAAGCTAAAGAATTATAAAAACATAATTAAAAGGCAATTAAGAAATAGTGGACAGCAGTATGTAGCCGGTAAAATAGTAACAGAAAAAATCAGCCAAGTGCGTGTCGGGCCACGCACAATGTAGGGTTCCGTAGTTGTCAGAATTGTCAAGATCGGTCAAGCAATCTTCGAGTACCTATTTTCGTAAAAATGTTTGAATGTGAATTATACTAACGATTTTGAACATTAAATGTTCGTCGATTATTTATTATTCTAACACTTGTAAAATATACTTAGCGCCGATAATTTTCCTTCCTGATCAGCGCCTATGAAATCTATGGTGATTTGGTTAAAAACTTCATAAGCGCGATTCAGAATCACTCGTGACATGTTTTATTGAGACATTGTTTTATACCTTATTTTATATTTTATTTTAATTTAAACTTATTAAATATTTATTTATTTATTCATTTAAATTCATATATTAATTTTAAATTATTAATATTTACATAATGTGATGCTTTAAAAAGTGAAATATTTATTTTTACTTAGATCATCTATAACTCGATAACCATAAGAACCAACATAGCCGTGGTAATTTTCCTTTTAAATTCATTATATGTACCGCTATTGTGAATTTTTTCATATTTTTAGACGCGGCAGTTTAGTGGGTAGAGGGGGGGGGACACTTGACTCTAAGAAAAATTGACACTTCAAAGCTTAATATTTCGGAAACAGTTCGTCGTTCGGAAAAATGGTTTTCCCACATCTATAATATTTTTAAAAGACCTATCTAACGATACCCCACAACATGGGATAAATGAGAAAAAAAAAATTTGGTCTCTCTTAACACATAGGGAAGACACCCTGAAAAAAAAAAATATTTTTAAGATTTTATTGTACGACTTTCTCGGCGTAATTCATATGTATACTCATACCGAATTACAGCTTTCTGGTATTAAGGGTTTCGGAGCAAAGCCGCGGACAGACAGACAGACAGACAGACGGACGGACATGGCGAAACTATAAGGGTTCCGTTTTTTACTACGGAACCCTAAAAAGTGTGTAATATTATTTATGTACATCTGAAAATAGTCATAATGAATGCCATACGATAAGTTTCGAAAAAAGACAAGCAATTTGTAATCATTAATGGAGTCTAAATCCTAAAAGTTCTGAATACGCTATATGGCCAAAATATAGCTGTATATAAGCTATTTTTTTATGAATCTAGAGCTAGAAAAGGCTATCGTTACTCTTGTACGGAAACAGAAGCAAAAGTGAAGTTCACCAAGTGTGAATTTTAGAAAAAAAAACATTAAGATGGTAGACTGTCCTGGCTCTATTAAGCATATTCTGTTTTACAGTGATGCCTGCCTCGGACAAAACAAAAACAGAGTCGTCATTGCATGTATCCAAGCATGGCTAAAGAATTGCGAGAATGTAGCTTTTTTTTTACGCAGGGGAAATCTTCGAAAAGATACCTGATTCTTGGGGAGAAGATCGGGTTATGTGAAGTTTTATACCCCCTAAAACCCTTACGATGCGCCTGTGCATCCGCTGCCTCTCCCGTGCAGTGTACCGCTTGTGGTTGGCGGAGCACAAAGTGTGGTCTTGTCCTCCCCGCACCCCTCGCTGATGCGTACGGCAGTTCGAGGCCATCCCAGCTATCGTCCTCCTCGGGGCCGTATGAAAATTGATGCGTGAGACCACCATCTCACACATCCACGGCCTACTACCTACCCCGGATGCTGGTGGGGCTAAGAGGCCGGAAGGAAGATGCCTAAAGCCCGGAGACCCGACGAGGGCGACCGAGCCCTCTCCCGGGCCTGCCCTGCTATCTCCTTCTGGATCATGACGGTCTAACAGAAGGAGATTTACGGCCTCCCCCGCAGTCTTTGCAAAGCGTCGCCGTCACAACTACTCGCAGGAAGAGGTCTAGCGCAATCTCTTGGACACACAAGTATTCTCCGTGGAGCCGTGACCGGTAAATATTGACGTTAGTCGGGATTGTCCGGCGTGTACCGGCGAAGTGGGTGATTCGTCGCTTTCTCCTCGATCCAGGCTTCCGCTAGCAGAACCGCTGTCACGACGCCTTTATGCGCGTACAACTCGCGAAGACGGGCGCACCATGTGGTGAGAGCCCTTCCGTGCTCCAACCGATTCCGGATGTGGATTCGGTCATAGACCCTCCCGTCTCTTTCCGCCAGAATGTCTAAGGGCGGAAAGCACGCCATGACAGTTGCCGCCTCAAAGGATATCCTGCGCTATTCCCGCACTATGCGAATGGCCAATCTCCGCTGTACACTCAGGATCTTAGCCTTGCAGTGGAAGGCGCCCGATAATCGGTGAGACCATACGGTCGCACCGTAAAGGGCCATCCATCACACGACACCGGCGTAGAGACGGCGAACCTCTTCCTGCGGCCCTCCGAGATTAGAAAGCAGTCTGTGCATCGCACCTGACACCTTCTAGATCCGGGGAGTCAGGAGCTTGAGGTGCTGCGAGAATATAAATAGCATCTAAATTAATTATATCTTGACCCGATATTCCTTTATGCCACTGGATTCAATGCAATCTAATATAGAAAATTGTTAGAAACACAATTATTTGGGCAACTTCTCAATGCTTGCCGACGGTCTTTAATTTAGCCCGAAAGAATCTTAAGCCCTGGAACGTGGAAGGAAAATCTGATAGGAAAAATATCGAAGATAGGTAACTTAGTCGTTGTATTTTCATAATTATGCATATTACTACTATTTTTATTCAAATATACTTTATAAAATTTTTGAGTGATTCAAAAATGTTGAAGGTGCATATAGCACCATTAATAAAATTTGAACTGCAACAAATGACAAAAAAATATACAAAGGTGACATTTACAGGAATCGACTACTTATATCAAAAAAGGAATACAAACACTTATAGAAACTTTGTACAACAAAAATAATTTCTGAAAACTACTATCAAGAATATACGAATTTTCCTAATGTCATGAATATCCAGGATACCCTTCAAGAATGAGACGTCAAAGACAACTATTAATTCAAAAAAAAAAATGTTATCAATGACAATAAATCAAGATGTTAATTATTATTGTAACTTAACCGAATAATTGGATATAGCGTGATGTTATGTATGTATTGTAGGTTAAATAATTTTTAATACCTACATTTAAATTTAAATATAATTGAAAAATATTATTTATTTCGTATAAATCCTTATTAATTGATCTCGTAGTAAATGATATAAAACATCATCATTTTGTGGATTTATACCAATGTTTCTTTTTGTGTATAAATAATTATTTAATAATAAATTTAAAGACTTAAAAATAATGTTCCTTTTAATAAAGGTGATAACGAACAGTGTACATTTTTTAACGAATCTAAATTACGATATTAACTCTGTCGATCTGGATAGATTTTACGACCTAACCGCTGATTGAACTTTTATGGATTATTTTTGCGTAGACATAGAACTACCAGGTTACCAGAAAGTGCTTAATTAATTAAATAGGATTGAGTTATTTTGTTGCTACTTAGTATAACTAACCATAATTTTATTTACTTAATCGACCTATAAGTAAAAAAGATTTCAATTTAAATCATATTTTCAAACATTAGTTTTATTTTATGTCACGATAGTACGAACTTTTTATAGGATAAGTAATTTTAACGTACGGTATAAGCTACATAGTGCAACGTTAAGTATTAATACCCTCAGTCATTTTTATCCCGCCATGCACGTTAGTAGTATTTGCGTTAAAACAATTTAACAGACCTGCTCTTTTAGTATTTGTCGACATCGCAGCCAAAATAGATTTTGCAGATTAAGTACTTTTTGTTTACTAACTTTTTAAAGTAAAAGTACTAAAGCGACAGCTATTTCCTGAATTAAAAGAAATATGCACAAGATTTTAATTTCAGTACATGCGTAACATTGTCAGAAAACTTTTTTGCCTTAACCATTTTTCGATTCATAAATCAGAAAAAAAGTTATGCCCGGTTTTGTCACAAAAAAACTTTAAACTGCTCTCCTGTAAAATGGCCTTTTGTCGCTTTAGTAGTATTGGCTTTCCAGTGACGATATGTATAGTAATAGTGTATGTGAGCTCATATTAAAAATAACTAATGAAATACTTTCTTTGATTTCTAGACTACCCAACGATAAAATCAAATAATAAAACCTCGTTATTAGCGGCAGTTTTCTCAGCGTAACTAACATATAGTAGATGGAACAACACGATGCAAGCGGCGGAGCCATACCATTAAGGTAAGATGATATATAATTAATATTTATATACCTAGGTAAAGAAAATTAAATCTTAATGTATGTTATATTTTAGTACTATATTGATATATAATCGAAGATCTATTTGGATATTAAAAAATACAAGTAATAAATAAATAAAAAAATAAATAAAAGTTACAAGCTACTTAAGCCGATGTCACGCCATATGTAACTCGAGAACGAAGCCAATTTTTTTAAGATTATGTATATGTAATACTTATATATACTTAATATAAACATATATACATAAAAACACATACAACCATATATATAATTATAAATATACATAAATACGAATATATATTTATTATACCAATTCTAACTGTAGATTAAATATATATTTATTGTATTTAATATTAAATGTTTTTATGGTCTTTAGGATCCGAAGCGGAGGGGGGATGTTGTTCCAACACTTTGTGGCTGCGTATCGAAAACTGCCGCGGAATGCTGCTGTGCGGTGTGACGGCACATTCAGCATATAAGATGAAACTCTCGTTTGGTAACTTCTATTACTTTCATTGGCCCAACACAGTTTATTGTATAGATATATAGGCGTTTTATTTCTAATTACACCAAACAACAAGGTTGCAAAGTGCAGTTGCCCACGGTATTCCAACCTCGCTATTCGGGCGTTGTTGAGATAAGGGGAAACATGTGCGCAAGGCGGTATTTGAAGCAGTACCTTATACATGCATTTTGTACCCGCTGTATAAGATTTTTTGTGCGTGTGAGTAATCTAGGCCCGATGACCGCATCGACATAATTAAACTTCGAAAACACTAAAGTGTCGCATAATTTTATACGCATACTTAGCACGTCGCGGATCTGATATAAGACTTTTAGCCTGTAAAAGCAAGTGCGAGCTGTATTTATAGTGTGCTTTTCGAATGTTAATTGCTCGTCGATCAACAAGCCTAAACTTCGTGCTTTCGTGACTCGGTCTATTCTTTCTCCTTTGATATTCAAGAATGGATTTAGGTCATTAATTAAATTCACATGTTTTCTGTTTTTTTTTTTTTTTACACTTTATTGCACAAAAGATAAATGTACAAAGGGCGGACTTAACGCTATTACAGCATTTTCTACCAGCCAACCCAGAATCGTGTAAGAAAGCCGTTTGTAGGCGTGCACAACAAAAGTAAAAAAAATAATATATGTATATATATATGTAATGTATAGGATAATAAATATATACACATCCATAAACACATTTGGAAAAAAAATTAATTAAACGAATAATATATACTATATACATACGAATACATACATACCTTAAATAAATAAATAAATAAATATATAAATAAAATATAGCCATAATAGTTGAAACATAAATCCTTTTTATACGGAGAAGTAAGTAATTTAGACAACAGAAAGGTATAACTCTTTAACATGGCGCTTAAAAGAATCGCGTGAAGGAGCTCTTCTAACAGATTCAGGCAAAGTGTTCCACAGACGAGCAGCAACAAGTGAAAAGGAGTACGACATGAATCCAGATTTATGGGAAGGTATGGATAGTGTGAGTAATTCAGAAGAACGGAGAGGCCTGTCATGGGAAGAGGATAGAAGAGAAAATTTTGAAGATAAATAAGTAGGAGCGTTAGGGTCAGTTAGTATAGAGTACAGAAGGCACAAGATTCGAGTATTTCTACGGTCCCGTATTGAAAGCCAGCGTAACTGTTTCCTATGGCGAGAAACATGGTCATATTTCCGCAGTCCAAAGATGAAACGAATACCAGTGTTTAGCAGACGTTCTAGCTTGTTCAAAAGGTCCTCCTTCAAATCCGGGTAACAAGCGTCTCCATAATCAATAATGGGAAGTAGAACGGTATTGAAAAGTTGGATTTTAGTACACGTAGGCAAAAAGTTTTTTAATCGCATCATAGAGTGTATGCTTGCATAAAACTTGCGAGATATTTCCCCAATATGTTCGCTCCAACTGAGTTTACTGTCAATGATAATGCCGAGGTCTTTAACACTGCTGCTATATCTGATTGGTGTATTATTATATACTAAGTTAGGTAAAGTCAGTAAGTCCACCTTAGCTAACTGTATCGAGCTGCCAATGACGATGGCTTGACACTTAGATGGATTAACAGATATACCATACTTTCCGGCCCAGAGTGATATGCGATGGAGATTATCATTTAGTGAGGCTATGGCCACGACAAGATCATCGACAGATACATGCTCATAAAGCTGCAAATCATCGGCATACAGATGATAGTGCGAAGTCAAAATTGTAGTAATAGAGTTAATAAAAATAGAAAAAAGCAAGGGAGACAAAATACCGCCTTGGGGAACGCCGGCATTCACATCACACCAGTCAGATAGCACCTGACCAATTCGAACGGATTGCCGACGCCCTCGAAGATCCGAAGAAAACCATTCAAGGGCTGAGTCCGATAAATTAGCCTGGGAGAGTAAGGCAAGTAATATGTCATGGTCTACTGCGTTGAAGGCATTACTAAAGTCAATTAGGACTAGTACTGTGAGATACTTGTTTTCCATAGCAAGCCTAATATCGTCAGTAACCTTCAGCAAGGCAGTTGTTGTGCTGTGCCCTGCACGGAATCCAGACTGAAATGGGCTGAGTAGGTCGCATTTATGAACATAACGTAAGATTTGTTGATGGGCAATGGACTCCAGGATTTTGGATAAAAAAGGAAGTATAGTTATTGGGCGAAAATGTGTGGATAGCGAAGGATTTGATATTTTGGGAAGTGGGAGAATAAAACCCTTGCGCCACAGCTCTGGGAATTTGTTAGTAGATAAGGAAAAATTTATGATATGTGTTAAAGTAGGAATTAGTATATTTAGGATAAGAGTGATCATAAAGCGACCTATTCCATCACACCCCACTGCCTTAGATTTAATTGAGAGAATGGTTTTCTTTACATCATTTTCCGTGACAGGAGAAAAGTTAAATGACGAGGAAATAATTCTCGGCAAACCATGTATTTCAGAAAGGGTATTAGATTTTGTTTGGAAGTCGAGCACTGGTGGCGAAGCGAAATGAAGATTGAGATTGCTTAAATCTAGTTGAGATTGGTCAGGAAAAGTTTGAAGTTTGCCAATTCCGAGGGAATTTAAGAATTTTAAAGCCTCCTCGGGAGAAGAGTCACGAATTTTATCAAAGATATATCGGCGTTTAAGCTTTCTGCAGAGCTGATTGCAACGATTCCTCGCAGCCTTATAAGCAGACCAGTTGAGCGCAGAACGATCCTTCTTATACTTGCGAAAGGCCTTGTCTCTCTTTGCTCTTGCCATCCTTAGATCATCATTAAACCAGATGGTGGATTGATTTTTGATTTTAACAAGACGCAAAGGTGAATGTCGATCAAACAATTTTATAATATTTGAGCACAAGAATTGCAACTTGTCATCAATTGAATCAAACTCTTCAATCTGAGGCCAAGCAATGCGTGCAGCATCTTCCAATAGATTATTAAGGTTAAGGTCCCGGTAGCTTCTAAGCAGTAATGTCTTGGGTTTGTTCTTGGGTAATCTAAATTTGAAGGAAGAATAAATTAAGTCATGCTGTGAAAATTCAGGCGCGGAATATTGTCCAAATTTTGAGACGGTGTTCACGCTCGATGTTATTATTAAGTCCAAAAAACTATCAGGGGCATCGTGTGGATGGTGAGTTGCATCAAGTGGTAAAACGTGAAGATTAAAGGATTGCAATATGGAATTAAGTTTAGTCGAGCGATAATCACCCTTTAATAAGCACGTATTGATATCCCCCATTATAATAAGATAAGTATAGTCAGCCATGAGATCTTCCAAGGTGTTCTCTAACGAAGAGAAATAATTGATATTCGGAGGACAGTAGACTACTCCAAGAGCTACCTTAATTCCAACATCTACCTCAATGAATATGAATTCAGGAGAGGCGTTGTACAACGAGGGTGATTGGGAAATGACTTTGTACGGAATGTGGCTCTTCATGTATATAGCAACACCTCCACCACTCTTTCCAATACGATCGTTTCTTATCAATACATAATTAGGGATGGAGAAACAAGTAGAATGAAGAGAAGGTTTTAACCAGGTCTCGGAAATAAGGACAGCGTGAATTGATTCCTGATTAAAAGTATTATAGAGATCTGAAAAATGTCTAGGAACACTTTGCGCATTTATGTGACAAATATTAAAATTTTTACAATAAGGTGCGAATTCGTTTGATAAAATTTCCCCTAATGTTTGATAATTATCATCGATACTAAAAAAAGAACTGTTATCACCATCTCCAGCAGAATAAAAAGATTCGCAACTCGAACTCATAATATTAGATAAACTATAATATGTAATTATATAATAATTTAAATAAAAAAAAAATAGATATACTTATAAAATAATAAATTATATATATAAATTATAATATATACTTAGGTTTTTAATCTAAATCAGAATAATAGATTTAACTCACACGTTCTGTTGGCTAACAAAATTTCAAGTAAAAAAAAAATACAATGGCAAAAACAACAATAAAAAAAAACAGAGCTTAGAACTATGCCTACAGAAATTCAATATAACTATATAACCACATATACATACACATGCGTACATTAAGAAAAGATACTCTTACCCCATAATACATATTCTATTTGAGTCCTAAGATGGTATTATACAATTGCCAATAAGCAAACAATACATAACAAAATAAAATGAAAAAGAGTAACGTATGTATACATTATTACAAATAAACTAAGCTTTATAGTATTCGCTAAGGAGCAACAAAGTTAAGGATTTATTCCATAAAATACCCTCTTTATACATACAATAACATCGATTACATGAAATATTTTATCTTTACTTATGGAAATTGGAAGTATACAATTCCAAATAAAACATGCAAAATATAAAATAATAAACAAAGCACAGAAATGTACAATAATTAAATTCAGAAAACTACAACAATGTTTGCATTAAATTTAGATAAAACAATTTTAATTGCTGGTACTGATTGTGAAAAGAAAAATAAAAAAAACCTATTAAAAAAAAAAAACTTGTGTGCCAAAACCCTTTCATCTAGATCACGAAATGTTGACAACTGACATCGATGACAATTGCCAATAATTCAGTTGTCAGATGTAAATAAATAAAAATAGTACCCGTGTTTTAAAATGTAAACAGCTAAGTTAAACATTAATTGTTCATTCTAAAATGGGTATGCTAATAATTAGAGAGAAATAAATACAGTGTTACAAATACCCACCATAAACGAGTACAAACATTAAGATCTAAACTTAGAGAAGAGTATTTATTGTAAATATATAATCATTGTAAACATTATAAAACATCATGCAAAATAATAATAATAAAATAAGATGTATTATGGGGAAGATATAAGATATATGTATAATATGTGAAATTAAATTAAAAAAAATTATCAGCATAATTACTAACAACTACTGTTTCTTAATCAAATTTCGTCGCGTGAGAGGTCTTTTACTGGCATCAGGAAGAGCTGCAGGGCTAACTTTAGGCCGTTCGGAACTGACCGGCTTTTCAACTGGCTGTTTTGATGGCAATGAATTTGGAAACATGTTGAGACACTCATCGAAATCTTGTTGAGTTGTAACTCGCCTGCGTTCATTGTTTGGTAACTTAATATAAATATTGCCATTAAGGGTCCAGGTGTTTGTGATACCAAATTTCTTTCTTGCCTTAATGAAAAGCGACTGGCGAGTTTTTGTCAAAAATTCACTTAACAATACTGGAGATGACTTTAATTTCTTTTTATTGCTCCATATAAGACTTTTAGCTTTGAAGTCATTAAAACGGACAACAATAGGACGAGGTCCCTTATCAGGTCTACTCGCAATACGATAGCAATACTGGATAGCACAAGGCTGGATATCGTGAATACCCATCAACACTTGAATTGTGCCTAAAATAGTTGAAACCAGATTCTCACCTTCAGCCTCCTGAATTCCACCAAAGAGTAGAGCATTTCTTCTAGATGTATTATCAATGTCATCAATTTGTGAGCCTAAGTTAGTGATAAGTGTTCTCAGGAGGTCTAGAATATTCCACACTGAAGCCTTAAACTCTTTAAACTCACATGCAAGTTTATCTAGTGTATTTTTGTTAGTATCAGTGCTACTTGTTGATTTTAATTGTTTTTCAAATTCAGTCATCCGAAAACCCAGTGATTCAGTGATGTTTCTGTGAACTTCCAGTATGTCTTCCACTCTAGCCATTATATATTGAATAATAAAAAAAAAAAAAGTTCTTGGGAGATATTGTAAAGCCAACAGGTGAGTGCAAATATTATGCAGTTATGCACATGAGAGCCACAATAACTGTAGTAAAGTAGCTTTATATTTCACTTATATAAATAAAAAAACACTTTTTAAACTGTTAATTTATGTTTTAAATATTTAAATAAAGGAAAGTTAAGAGAGCGAAATTTTAACAGTGTGCACTTTTTGACACCTACCGCCCAAAAAAAATTGTTCCTAAAATTATATATTTGGTTTTGCTCGGATTTAAAATGAGATAATGATAATCTGACCATTCTGAAATATGTTTAAGATCATCATTTAAATTTCGTATAGCTGCCATATTTGCTTCTGAATTTTTGAAAGATAAGTATATTTGTATATCATCAGCATAAATATGATAATTACAATGTTTTATGTTTTCAACTATATCCGCACAGTAAAGCGCAAATATAGGCCCTAATATTGATCCTTGGGGGCCGCCTCTGAGAACGGAATAACAATTAGAGAGAGCCCTCGACCCATCCTCATTTATTACCTCTACGATTTGTTTACAATTTCCTAAATAACTAGAAAACCATTTAATTGCGTCAGAGCTGAACCCGTAATATCTAAGTTTTGCTAAAAATAACGTCCTATTTATTGTTTCAAAGGCACGCGAAATCTTACAAAACAAGAATCGTACCTTCACCCCTATCCTGTGCACAAAAGACATTGTCAATCACATCCAATAACGCGGTAGTAGTGCTGTGATGTTTTCGAAACCCGGACTGTCTTGTGGGTAAGATATTGTGAGCCTCTAAGAATCCTGTTAACTGGTTACACACAATTCTCTCCAATATCTTTGAAATACAAGGTATATTACCTTGTATATACATACATATATGCTTATTGGTCGAAGATCCTTAAATTCACTAACATTGTCTTTCTTGAGTATAGGTCTCACTAGTAACAGTTTATTTATAACTGTAGTGATATGTGCCAGTGTAGTCGGTAAAATTAGTAGGAGCATATTCAATGAGATACCGTCTATTCCCATAGCATTTGACTTTAAAGAGCGTACCGTTTTTAAGACCTCTAATTCATCGACAGTAACCAACGTGAAAATAGCTGAGCCATATTTATGCATCTCATAATAATCGATTGTCGACGGAGAAACGTAGTTGCTACCAGGAATGTTCAAAAAATGGTTATTAATGATAATTATCGTATTCGGATCATTAAGGTCTTCTGGTATAATATTATTATGCCTATGTTTTATGTTAACGTGGTTTTTTAAGTGGCTCCAAAGTATAATTGAGTTTTTGATATTTGAGTTTATATGGAAATTAAAATAAGCCGACTTCTCTCAATAAATTGCTTGCGTGACCTGCGATTTTAAATCTTTATAATAGTTTTTACTTGTTTCCGACCCAGATCTTTTTGCCTTAACGTGTGCCTCATTCCGATGAACCATCAACAACTTTATATTATACGTTATCCAGGGGTACTGATCTTCCTTAATATAAATCATTTTAATAAGCGCAACTAAGTACAATACCCACAACAAATTACTAGTGAACACGGTCATCATGTCGTTTATATTCTCGATATTCTTCACACTCTGCCAATTAATTAAGTGCTTCAGTAAAGTGTTCTGAATTAATATCTTTTAAAGGTCTAAACGCAATAGTTTTTGGTAAGATTTTTTTTTTAAATAGTTATTTCGCAGGATATAAAGGCATGGCCACCGAATTCCGCTACGTGGTCTACTGTAATTTGACCAACCGGAGTATTTAAGCAAATAAGATCAATCATAGTCACACTATTAGGTGTAAAATGTGTTGGTTCTGTGACATATTGTGTTAAGTCATGAGTTGAAAGGAACAAGTCCAATGCTTGCTTATGATGATCTCGAGTGCCAATATAATTAATATTAAAATCTCCTAATAAGTACAGATTATCATGATAGGGTAAGCTACCTATAGATTCTGTCAAGGCGTCAAAGAAAGTTGTAATATTTCCCCAGGGAGGGCGGTATGCTGTGCCGACAATTATAGTTTTGCTATTTATTTTTATACTTACCCACATTTGTTCCACAAGGGGTGATATCGGATGTAGAAGTGTAGACGCAGATATACCTCGTTTGACGTAAAAACCGACAAGGCCACCTCGTGAACGTATTTCTGCTGGCCGTGGTATGTGTCGCAATCGGTAACCTGGCACAACAGGAGCTCTGTCCTCCTCTCCCGGGCACAACCATGTCTCGTTAATTGCTATAACATCTACCTCATGACGCTCCATAAGCACTATAAACTCGTCGTGATGTGAGCCAAGCGAACCCGGGTTGAATAAACCCAATTTAAGACTTTTATAATTGATCATTTTTATAGTAAGTAAAAATATATAAAAAGATAAAAAATAAATAAGATGTACAAAATATGACTGTTTCATAAAATAATACTAAGCTGTATATAAAAGAATGATGAAAATACTTAGAGTTATTCAAATGAACGTAATAGTTAATGTGGTGAATGTAGAAGTATATAAATAATTTTATATTAGTTTCATACAATATTAAATATTTTATCATACTGACCGGGCACACGTCATTGCGGGTTACAAATTGCGTTTTCAAATTACAATAATTTTGATCATTATCCAGCCTTAACAAAAGTACATAGTAAGAGTAGACAAAAAAACTAAATATAGACATACCAATACAGGCAAATAAATTAATTTTACTTAGACTATAAACAAACAAGAACAATATTAGAAAATATTTGTAATATAAATACACAACTCTTATTAAATTGGTTAATTGCCAAATTATTTTAAACCAAAAATCTTACTTAAATCACATTGTGTCCGAATACGTTGTACTGCCGTATCCGTCTCACGTCGCATATATATTCTCCCTTCTCGCGTCCATATGAAGCGCCAACCATGTCGTTTTCCCTCCTCTCTCGCTTTATAAAACAACAGGCGATTAAAGCGAGTCATGGGCCATATTACGAACTCTTATTCCCAGGCAGTTT
This sequence comes from Hypolimnas misippus, assembly GCA_037950945.1. Lineage (NCBI taxonomy): Eukaryota > Metazoa > Arthropoda > Insecta > Lepidoptera > Nymphalidae > Hypolimnas > Hypolimnas misippus. Next base: position 4,043,722 of record JBBEEQ010000007.1, read on the forward strand.
ACGCCGTAAAATAAACATTATAAATATTATAAACACATAATTCCAGCCATTCAGCGGTCACGTGACAGTTGGCCGAAAACTGCCTGGCAAACACCGTATTACAAGCGTACATTTGATATTTCGTTTCATGTTAAAAGGTCATATTGTAAACAATCAAAACCAGTCAGTTTACGCTGCGCCAGAGTGCCTTTTATTGAATTGTCTTAAGAGTTTTTCGTTTATTTTATCGTTTTCTGTTAAATTATTTTTAATAATATATTATTTTATACGATGTGTGACGAACTTGAGATGTTAGAATTTATTGAAAGTGACGCTGCTCAACAAAACGCGGAAAACAAAACGAAGAGAAAACGTCTTCGTACACAAACTAATGCTTTTGCATTGGACGAGGAAGAATTTATTAAACGATACCGTCTTAGTAAAGATATGGTACGAAATCTTTGCGAGGATTTAAGACCACATGTGTCGGGACCTTCAAAATCCTCTGATTTATCACTGGAAACAAAGGTAACCTATTTTATAAAGTGCATATCGACGGATAGATTTTTTTTAACTAATTCAACATTACTTATTGTTATTTTAGGTTTTGGTAGCATTATCTTTTTATGCTACTGGTTCGTACCAACGCCCCACTGGTGATACTGTTTAACATTCGATATCCCAACCGACAGTATCTATTGTCATCAGGCAGATAGCAAAATTATTAAATTTACCCAATATACAAGCAAAGTATATTAAATTTCCTCAAACACCCAATGAACGCAGAGCTATAGTTGTCAAGTATGTATATTTTAAGTTATTATGGTGCTCAAAGATTTAATAATTTTAAAAAGTTCAACATTATCAGCTATGAAATGTTTTACAGATTTTTCAGAAAGCTTGGAATGCCAGGTGTGTTGGGCTGTATTGATTGCACACATGTGGCTATAGTACGCCCATCACAAAATGAGGAGAGGTATTATTGTAGGAAACAATATCACTCATTAAATGTCCAATTAGTAAGTAATATTTTTTTATTCATAGTAATATTAAAAACAAACAACAAAAATAATTATCATATTTAAAACAAATCAACACTGCTGTCTCCTTAATAATAATCTGAAACAAAAATTTTAAATTAGTAATGCAGACATGGAAATTATAAGCGTGGATGCTAGCTATGGAGGCGCTACACATGATTCGTTTGTATGGTCTAACCATCCAATTAGACTTAGAGGAAATTAGTACCAATGAGTCTTTTTGGTTACTTGGTATGTATCGTTGTCTTAGATTTTCGCGATTATTATTCATTGAAATAAAACTATTTTAAACGTACATAGGCCAAACAAAGAGAAGCATCGGTACTAGGGTCAAGGAACACATAGGAGATGTCAAAAATAGGCGTTCTTCAAAGTCTGCAGTTTGTGAACATGCTTTGGATAAACCTAACCATTTTATTCGATTTGATAAACCACAGATCCTCGCTAGAGAACACAGATTCATTCCTAGAATGATACGCGAGGCTATTGAAATTCAAAAACATCCGAACTTCAATAGAGAAGATGGTTGGAGACTTTCGAACACCTGGGATCCACTTATTAAAAATTTAAAATCCCAAGTCCAACAGACTACAAGACCAAAAGATACAGTTAGTGCCTTCTGCGTGCAACCGAAACGTTATTCAAGATACCATCTGCGAAACTGTTGGCGGTAGTTGTAAATAATATTTTCTAAAAACCTCAAATAGACAAATGTCACCTTAGTCTACCCGTGACCACGAACGCTGCAAAGTGCTCGAAACGTCGGGATGATAAAAATAATTAATATACGCGATTTAAATCCGTTTAAAATAGTTTTATTTCAATACTTGGTATGTATTTTCTTATAGAATAATTCTTATGTAATTAATATTAATTTGCTCTTAGATAAGTGTAATATGTTGATTTATTCTTATTTAATTTTATTGAAACATACAGTACTATAACAAATATAAAAACATAATAATTTTAAAATTAACATAAGTCAGTATTGTATTATTTTTAGATATCACATAATCTTACATGTAGAGAAGAGTAAATTAAAAAAATAACATTATTATTTTTACGTTATATAAAAGAAATCAAAATATTGTACATAATAAAGTGCAATTTTGATTGCAGATGACAGGCTACCCATTGAGGAGGTACATAATGATTCCAATCACAAATACCGTGTCGGGTACCCCAGCAGCTAATTATACAAAATACATGTACGGACTCGTAATACTATTGAGCGTACAATTGGCTTGCTTAAAGCTCGCTTTCGATGTTTGCTGGTCCATAGAGTACTACATTAAACTCCAGAAGTTGCAGCAAGTATTGTGAATGCATTTGTTGTATTACATAACATATGTATTAAATCACTAACAGCTGCACCATCGCTAGCAGACCACGATATCTTTCAAGACACAACAATGCAACCATCAGACACCAACCTTGATTAGTCTTCTCAGAACAATGAGTTAAATGAAGGCCTAACTGTCAGGCACACCCTTGTTTCTCGTCTTTGGGAGTCTAGGACTTCTAGGACAAATTGATCACCCTTAATTATTTTTAAAGAATATATATTTGTGAAAATAAATATTTTATATTATATTCTACATTGTCTTATTATTTAAATATAATTTTTAATTAATATGCTATAAATTGATTCTTTTATTTTCATTTTTATTAATTTAATTAAACAAATATACTAAGATAGATTATAAGTATTGTGAATTTTTACAAAATAGATGTGAAATAAATAGTTTATAATAACGATTATTATGTATTTAAAAGTCAAATAACTTTTATTTTTAAAAATATTAGGGTTAGAAAGGAATTACTTTTCCAAATTTAATACTTTTCCAAATGTAATACATTATAACAGGTAAATAATTAAAATATGTATGTTTATGCTGACCTTTCATTATTGGCAATTCTATTTAAAACAACTAACATTTCTTGCAAGATTCTTTTGTTGCTTTTCTCTACCTCAAGTCGTTCCCTGCTTATTTCGACTAGAGTACGTCGGGCAGTCTCTACAGACATGTGATTTGTCCTTGAGCGACGTCGACGTACAGGGTGGAATGCAGGTTCTCTTGCATGACTTGTTGGTGGAGTTGAGGTGCATTCTTGTGGCATTTCTGTTATGGATGCCTCATCCTGTTGTGTTACCACACAGGGTTGCGGCTGTAAATCTACCAGTAACCCATAAATTGGTGTTTCACTAACAGCAGGAAGAGGAGCATCAATTTCAGAAACACTTAAGCTCTGTGGTACCAAATAAAAATTTTCTTTAAGTTAGTTTATAAAGTAACAAATTGACAGAATTACTGTTTTTAAATGGTGGCACAAATTAAACAGTATACTTACATCAGAAAATAGATTAACTTGTGTGTTAGGTAAGCCAGTGCCAAAGCCATCACCTAACAGTCCTAAATACTTCTCTTCTAGATAATTCAGGTGAATATCAGAAGGGCCACCACCAGTACGGTTGTGAGAAGCTCTGACAGCTGCACTTCTTCTTTTCAATTTGGCCCTTTAATCTACCCAATACTAAAAGAATAACATCATTAGATTTTAGTATATATTTTTATATGTTGTTTATAGTTATTATAGAATGCTTACGTTTGACCATCCCTTCCAATCTTTTACGGCACCTTCACCGTTTGAGTTTAGCGATTCTACTGCTTGTACCCAGAGCTGCCTTGAATGCTCTCGAGCTTGAGCAGATTTATTATAGCCAGTGGCTAATTTTTTGTGGGAGTTTAAAAACTCCCACAACGCTTCAAGCTGTGTAAATGTAACGCGTCGACGGCGAGAGTTGTTGTTCGTGGAACTGTGCATATAATCATTTTTAGTTATATTAGTCAGAACAATATCTTTATTCACTAAAACATCAGCAAAATACCTACGTCATGTCGAAATCTCGAATAAAAATTAATTTTCAAATTCTCCGCCGCGGCCGATAAAAATAGTCAATGCGTTCCGAAATCATCAAATGTCACTATTATATATGTAAAAATACTGAAATTTGATCTTAGAAACCCGAATATGTAATATAAGCATAATATGCGTTACTGTAACATTTTTATTCTATTTATATACAAATGTAATTAATTTTATTATTTTTTTAATCAAAAAGGACAAAAAAAGAAAAACCGTAACCAAACGGTTTTTTTTTAACTAAGATTCTAAACGTAACAACGTCCAAACTAAAATTAGCGAACGTGAAATCGGGCAATATTATGCATGTCATAATACGAAACAAAACCAGGCAGTTAACTGTACTGCCTGGAATCAGGCAGGTTCTAATTGAGCTTGTAATTGGCCCCCAGGTGCTCATTGATATAGACTCGGGACGGATTGCCGTCAGTGACGCCTGATGTGTCGGTGCCGCGTCGTCCCCGCGCCGCCTTTATGATATCGTCGCGCAGAGACCGCCGCGCCAATTGCTCGATCACTGGTTGCGGACGCTGACGCTCCTCACTCGACACTAGTGCGCGATGCGGGCCGGCTCGCTCCGCGCTCACAATATCGCAGGAGTCGAGAGCCATGCCTAATTTCTTGGTGACCACCAGAGTCAGATGGACAGCATTCTCATCACTCCGTTCCGGAAAACCCGTTATTTGTATGTAAATAATAGCGACTTTTGTTCACGGTCGTTGATGTCTGATTTTAATTGCGTAATGACATCATTTAAATTTTGATCGACAGACCCCGAGATTTTGTCTTCCAAAGAAGTCAAACGCTCCTCTACGTTGTCGACCCTTTTATTAAATTCGGCCATATTGTCGTTCATTCTTGTTAACTCAACCCTGAACGAAACTATCTCTAGCGTGACCGACATAACCTCAGAAGCCTCATTACCTCAGCCAAGCATACCGCTAAGTTCTTCTCCTCATTATCAGCCGAACTAGCATCTGTAAATATATCACCAATAGAAGGCGACTCAGCATTTACGACAGATGAAGCAGTGGTAGATTAAGCTCTAAATATTCTCCACAATAGGAGAGGACGCCGTTGTCCAGCTGTGGGACATATAGAAGCTATTACTTTATTATTTTATAACCAATAATATGCCACGCATTTTTAACTGACTTCGAAAAAGAGGGAGGTTCTATGTTCGGCTGTATGTATTTTTTTTTATGTTTGTTCACCGTTTTTTGTAGACCGATTTTAATTTTTTTTTATCTTGTTTGAAAGGGTTTCGTGTCATACGCTGACCGCAGTAGACGCGTCGTGTCGATTATATTTTTGACGCCGTTTACCTGCGATCGATAAGCACTGCGCGCGAGTGTGCGTGAGGGCGGCCCGTGTGAGCCGACACAGTTGTAACTTACGCGAGACTATATTATGAAACATATTTAATATGTCGTCGGATGATAACTATATCTACGAGACTACTACGAATAATGATATAGAACAACCCAATGTTCCTAATAACGCTATTAATGAGAGTCTTGACATGAACGCTGAGGAACCTTCCCACTTGTTTCCGATCACCGAAGTGCAGCAAACCAATACCACCAATATGTATAATACATCCAACAAGAGGATTCGTGATGTTAATGTAGCAGAAATTTGGCATTCAGTGACCAAATCGGGTAAACAATATGCTCGTAGTCATGAGAATGACAGAATACCAGAGGAAACAATTGAGGTTAGCATCACATCTAAAAACCTCCTACCTAAGCAATTTGCTTTGGTCCGTCTACTTAAGATTAATAATATTATAGACATTCTACGAATTAGATATATTAACGCTTACAAGTTAATAATACAATTTAAAAACGAAACTGGACTAACAAAACTATTAGAATGTCAAGAGATAAAAAATAAGGTATGGAACTTGCAAAGAACGTTAGAGGTCGGTGTTACATACGGCACTATTAAAAATGTGAAATCAGACTTTTCTGAAAGTGACATATTGGAAAGTATAATAAGCACAGCTGAGTTAATTGCAGTTAAACTGCTTAACTGCAGAGACAATAATGGAAATCAGGGATGGACGCCAAGCGAAACCATACGCTTATGTTTTAAGGGATCGTCTTTACCTGCCTATGTATATATATACGGAGTAAGAACTAGAATTGAAACCTATACCTTCCCTGTAACACAATGTTACACTAGAGCAGCTATTAACTATGGAAAAGGTTCATATAGCAGCGTTAAATGGAACATGGCTTGATTCTAATACAGACTTAAGGATTAACGGGTATAATATGTTCCGTAAAGATAGAAATGACGGTTACGGTGGAGTGGCAATTATTACTCATCACTCCATTAAAGCGCAAGTTCAAAACATAACAAATTGCAGCACCGGTATCGAACTGATTTATGTTAAAATATTTAATTCAGAATATTTAGAGAACATTTTTTCAATTTATTGTCCGCCCTCCATCACTACCTGTCAACAAGATTGGGATGACCTTTTCTCTATGTTCAAAGAAAAAACACTTCTACTTGGGGATGTGAATGACCATCATAGTAGTTGGTCCTATAAAACAGACACCAGAGGCATTCAAATATTTGATTCCTTACTTAATTATAACTTTATGACCTTAAATGATGGCCGACCGACTCGTATCAAATTAGTTAATGGAGTACTGCATCAATCTTCACCTGATATTACTGTCATTTCATCCGATGTTGAAATTGAATATGATTAAAAAATTTCGAATGAAACAATTGGTATTGTTGAAAAAGGCCAATTGGAACTTATATACTAAAATATTAGATGAGAGATTATCATGTCTTGTATTACCTGACGATCTACAAAAAGCATACGATTTGCTTATTAGTGAAATAAATAATGCAGCCAGTATATCCATTCTCTGCGTTAAAATTAGCCACGATCCTTGTTCCAAATATATACCGAGACCCTATTGGAATTCAGACTCTTCAAAGCTGTAGCCGAACGAAGACTAGTTCTAGAAACTTCAGACGCAACTGCACTCCGGACAATCTCTCTATCCTTAAACGAAAAATCAGTGAAGCACAAAGAGTCAGCCGTATTGCCAAAAGTAGAGAATGGAAAAATTTTTGTTCCTCTTTAAATAAAACTTCGACTACAAGTGAAATGTGGCTACGTATGAAGTGGGTTAAAGGTCGTAGATCTCAGATAGTGCATGTGGACAAAACTCGCGCTTATAATCTATTACGTAGTTTAAGTCCTGATTATGTAATTACCGTTTAACCTAAATTGTGTCGCCTTAAATTAGAGTCGCCAGTACATCTTCATGAAATGGAGAAATGTATAAAACTATCGGACACAGCACCTGGTAGTGATGACATCTCGTTCTCTATGATTAAAAAACTACCCAAAATTGGCAAGAGACATTCATATGCCATATGGGCATATGCCCAATTCCAAAACCTGGACGAGATATTAACTCTTCTTTATCCCTTCGGTCCATTGCTCTCATGTCATGCTTATGTAAAATTTTCCATTCAATTATAAACAAGCGACTAGAGTGGTATTTAGAGAAGAACGATATGTTGTCACAATATACAATTGGGTTAAGGAAGTGTCGATCTTGTTTGGATGGTTTATCTCATTTAGTAACAAAAATCCAAACAAGATTTTCGAAAGGTCTTCTCACATTAGGATGTTTCATTGATATTAAAACAATCCATATAATAATGTGGATATTAATGCTCTTTTGTTTATTCTAAATAATATAGGAGTAGGATCAAAAATTTGTACATATTTATGGAATTTTTTAAAAGAAAGACGTCTAAATATTGTTATAAATAACACACTATCATCCCGAAATACAGGACATGGCTTAGCTCAAGGAGATCCTCTTTCACCCCTTTTGTTTAACGTGGCGACTATAAACATTTGCAAAAATCTTAACGAATGCATATTTATAACCCAATATGCAGATGATGCTGTGTCGGAACTGCAACCGGCTTTAATTAAAGTTGTAGGGTTACTGAGAGATTTAGGCCTTGAGATATCACCTGCCAAAAGTAAAATATGTTTGAATAAATAAATGCATCACACTCAACGGCCCCCATTAAGATCTTGTGACCTTGTGTCGGGGGTCCGGAAACATACAACACTAACACAAACACCCAGACCACGACAAACATCCGTATGGCCAATACAGACGTTTGCCGCGAGCGGGGATCGAACTCGCGACCGTTAGCGCTTCAGTCAGTTGCAGTGACCACTGCACCAACGTGTCTGTCAACGTGTTTATTTAATAGAAGCCGTGTTCCTCCCAACAACTTACACAACATTAAAATTGAAGATACTTGTTTAGAGTTATTAGATCATGTTAAATATCTTGGTTTGTGGCTGGGTCGTTCTTTGCGATGGTGGAAACATTAACGAATTAAATGAAAAAGCTTTAAAATTTCTTAATATCTTTAAAGTCTTAGCTGGGCCCGGATGGGGTGTACACCCCAAACATCTCCGACGATTATATTTGTCTATAATTCGTAGTAAAATCGATTACGGTAGTTTCCTTTACAACAATAGTTCCAAATCACATTTGTATAAGCTTGATAAGGTACAAAATCAATCAATGAGAGTGATAGGCGGTTTCATTAAAACTACTCTCATACATGTGATGGAATCAGAACTTTGCTTGCAGCCGCTGTACATTCGAAGACATTATTTAGCGGGAAAGTTTTTATTAAAAATTCAAATCATTACATGATAGTGGAGTAGTACCATTTTTGGAAGATTTTTGTGTATCTTATGATAATAGTCAATTTTGGCGAAGGAAGAAAAAATCTCTTTTGGCTTTGCTTTATGCCGATGTTAATAGCTTTACACTGCATTTCACTAGTAAATTAGAAATGTTTTCCTTTGATTCTTGGATTACTAATAGTGACATATCTATTGATATTCAGTTCATTAAATCAGTTAACAAAGTTAAAAAAAGAAAACAATTGTGAGAAAACTCTACGAGCAATTTGCACAAACATAATGAATGAATATGATACCTATTATAAAATTTATACAGATGGAATAAAGGATTCGGATAACTTAGGGGCTGCTTTTTTGATGAACAACTGGGATACGTTTGTAAATTTAAAATTAACGCTAACGTGTCAATAATGTTAAATACATTTTTTACAACTTTTATAATATCTGAGGCGTTCTCATATGCTGCAACTCTAAATAATAATAAATTTGTAATTTTTACGAATTCGAAAAGTTCGCTTCAGCATTTGGCTCGGTGTACCTCGACATTTCGAGGAAAACCATGCTAAAGCTATGACTACAATTCAATTGTAAGTCTCAATCTATTGTTTTGCAATGGATTCCATCACATGTAGGTATCCCCGGGAATGAAAAAGTTGATCAATTAGCTAAAGAAGCCCTTACCGACGGAATTGACGTGTTCGTAAGACCATACTTCGCTGACTGCATATATTTAATAAGAAGGGCTTGCTACGAGAATCATGGACAGAATACTTTGATCAAAGGTCGATGGAAAAGGGTATATGGTACAAAACCATCCAGCCATTGCCTTCCACCGTGCCATGGATTGACAATAGTCACCTACAAAGAAATGATCTATCTCTTATGATGCGTCTTCGTTCCGGGCATATGTCATTGAATAAGTTTGCCTATCTCATGAAAAAAGTAAACTCGCCAAATTGCAGCATATGTAATGTTGTAGAAGACGTTGTCCATATTTTAGTAGAGTGTGCTACAGACGACAGTATTTTAATGATTGCTTCACATCCGTTGGATATTTTAATAGTTTACTGGCCAACCCACATTCTACTAAAGCTGTTCGTATGTTGCGTTTATTTGGGATTTGCTTTAAGAAGAGATTTTTCTTTTCTCAATGTCAAATCTCTTTTTAAAACAATTCCCAACACCATACCATATAATTTTAATGATTTCTTATACTTTCTAATAGAAGTAGAAATTGTATAAATTACAGAGCGGCATAGTCGCAATAAGAAGACTAAGCTCTTAAAATAAAGATATAAAAAAGGGTATACTTCAATGAGAGTACCATTGTAATCAGGTCAGGATCTGACGATGGGATCCTGGAGAAATCGAGGGAACTCTTCAAATATGAAAATGTTCATAAATGAAAATGTAATGATTGACATTCACGGCAGTGACAACAGTGCTCCCAAAATAAAATAAATTAAAAAATAACAAAAGACGATATTCTGTGTAATAAATGTTTTAATAAATATATTTTTGCTACATTAATGCATACACATATTAGTGAAGTGCCATAACTTAAAATAACAGTGTAAATTACAATATATACAAATACAAAGAACAGTGCGATAAAAAAGAACCGGACAATCAGCTGATCGTATGTACCCACTTAAAGTGTAAAACATTTGTTGTGCAAAAGACATGTTTATGTGAGATACTCATTAACTTAATTTTAATTATAAACTAGAAGTAAACTATTTGTAGCAAGTAAATACAGTGCGTGAAAGTATATTATTTAAATTAAATTATAAATATTGTAATTAAAACTAATTTATAGCGACATCTGTCAGATATAGCGTACAATATTAGTATAACGCATACTATGGCTAACAAGTGTTATCAATGTGGGAAATTCTTGTCACCAACAGAGGGCGTGAAATGTTGCAAGTGTATTTCAGTATTCCATCGAGGATGTACTAACATAAGCCCTAACTCTCGAATACCAGCCAAATGGTTCTGTCGAAGTTGTGCAGTAAAAGGTAACACTGGGAACCGTAACACTGACATTATAAAAACTAAACCGACTGATTCCACTGAGAGTCCTCTAAGCTTAAATGTAAATCCAGCGGAGGAATATTTAGATGCAGACATGGACGAAACCAGCGCCAATAATACCCTGGTGCAGGAAATAAGACTTCTTCGGCTCGAAATGGCGACATCACGCCAAGAAATGGCAAAATTGAACTCAACTATAAGTGAGTTCAATAACAGAATAAATAAAGTCGAGGAACGCATGTCCGCCCAGGAGCAACAAGTCTCGAATCGCCATATTGAAAATGATAGTTCGCAATTATTGCATACCCAACTACAGCAATTGAAACTAGACCTAAACCGAAGAGAACAGGAGAATATGTTAAACGACATACAAATTAGTGGGCTACCCGAACAACAGGGTAAAAATCTTATGCATCTGTGTCAGGTTATCACTAAAAAAATTGGAAACGAACTCGACGTCCGTGATGTAGTTAGCGCCGAGCGCGCCGGACCTAGTCGAAGTGTAGCACTCAACGGCGAGCAGGCGCGTCCGAGGCCCGTAGTGGTCAGACTGGCACGGAAAACACTGCGAAACGACATTATACAAGCGACGCGAGTGCGGCGCGTTATAGATACGTCGGGCATCATGGAGGGAGCGCCGAAGCGTATTTACATTAACGAGCGGTTAACGGGTACCAATTGACACCTATTTCACAGGGCTAAAGAAGAAGGAAAGAGATGTGGTTGGCGCTACATATGGTCCAGAGATGGAAAAATATATGTGCGACGTGAACCAGGTACATCCGCCCACCGAATTTGGACTGATACGGACATTGACAAAATTTTTGGTGCGAGTCCAGTTGGCACAAATATAAATTAAACTTACAAATTTTATACGTACTAGTTAGGCAATGTATTTGTTATTCGTCAGTCCCTATTATTATGTTAGTAAACTCGACTGTTTTGTTTCGTTTCTTAGTTTTTATTATCAATATATAAGGAGTTCGACTCTATATTGCGGTCCTTCAAATGGGAGGTTCGGTAAGTGTAACTCATCACATTCCGCATAAAAAAAAATTCCCAAAAATAGTTTTTAAACATTTAAAATACTTAAATATTCGAGCTCCACTGTTCGTGCGCACGCATTACACTATCTAAGGCGCGCGCCGCACAACTTCGGTTTACACTTACCTCGTAATGAGTAAAAGTGGTCGAGTCCATAGCACCTACCAATACGCAATCCGTAAGTTGCATATAAGGTTTGATACTCATGTTTCGAGTCATCCATTGAGTGTATCGTAATACTTTAATTTTCTTTTACACAACAACCGCACTTAACTCACTGTATCACTTAACAAAACCTTTAAAAACATAAACACTTTCTGGTGGACACACGAGTGTAAACGCGCGCGAAAGATAATTTAACAAAATAGCTAGGCGGGTCACTGATCTCAGTCAGCTGTGGTTAGGTCATTGACCTACGGTACCTACCTAATACGTCTAATTACCTCAGGTATGATTCGAATTTACCGTCACACTTGATCAGGCTTCGGACTGGCAAAGTAATTGTAACAACATCTCGTAAATAAACTTAATTGAATTTATCCCAACAGTTAAGTAATTTTTGTAATCCTTCGCTTACATGCGAAGGATTTCAAAAATTTATCACGTAACATTAAAATCAAAATGTGTCAAAACAATTTGGTTTACCAAAGTCATTTAATATTTAAGTAGTTTTTTTTTTCGCTTGCGTTGGCTCTGGTTGACACACGTGTTAGAGAGATTTAGCCGTTTCTTTTTCGTTTTTTTTTGTGTATTCACTGTAAAAATAGTTTGTTTTTATTGTTTATCGTATTTACTAACAGTATTGGTTGCGGTAAGTGTGTAAATTGTAGTTTTTGTTCTATTTTAGATAATATATTTAGATACTAGTTTTTAAGTTAAAATGGATGTCGATCGGCCTCCCGAACCTCCCGATCCTGGAGGCTCATCTGTTGTGTGTGACCCGTCCCCCTCTAATTCTCTGCCTGAATCACGTAAACGTCCTAACGAAAGTGCTGTGATTGATTCGTCAACGAAGAAAACCATAGTCCACCCATCTACCGCAACTCCATCGATCCAGTCAATATATGTTCATCCCTGTTTCTCAGAAGGTCCTAAAAAGTACTCTAGTGACGACAAAGGTCCCTTCATCGTCCATGTATCACGGGAAGTCGCAGACCCATCTGCAGGAACTACTGTGCGGGCTATTACATTTGGGCAATTTTTACACAAGCATAAAATCAGCTCAATTATAAATGATGGAGTGAAGAACATAGGCCGAAACAAAATATCTGTTGAGTTCTCATCGTGGCAAGCAGCAAATGACTTCTTAGATAATCCCATTTTAGGCCTATGTAAATATAAAGTTATTATCCCAACTTACAATGTTACAAGAATGGGTTTAGTTAAAGGAGTTCCTGTGGAATGGTCGATGGAGGAATTCGTCGACTCGTTAGAAATTCCTTCTGGATGTGGTGAAGTTTTGAAAGCGAGACGTTTGAATCGCAAAGTTTCTAATGAGGGAGTCGTCACTTGGGTTCCTACCCAATCCATTGTTGTAACTTTTAGGGGCAAATCCTCCTAAAGTTTACTCCTATCACACTTCCCTTCCTGTAGAGACCTACAATTTACCTACTATTATGTGTCTAAGCTGTTGCCGCTATGGTCATATAAAAACTCAATGCAGATCGAAACCAAGATGTTTTAAATGCTCCCAACAGCATACTGGTGAGACATGTAATGTCATCAAGGAAAATGCCACATGTCTGTATTGCTCCGGCAAACATTTTGCCTCTGATAAAGATTGCCCTGAATATTCGCGACAGCACTCAATCAAGTTGGTCATGGCATCCGATAATGTCTCTTATATTGAAGCATCCGCAAGATTCCCACCAGTCCGAAGATCCTATGCAGAGATTGCTAAAGAGATGTTTTCCCCACCCATTTATGTTAACTCCAGTCCTTCTAAAACCATTCCCTCTCCAAATAAATCCACCCAATCCCACCCAATAAATACCGTCAAACTGTAGTTAGATCCGTCCGTCCCAGAGCCCCCCTTGGTAAAGGGTTTGATAAACAAGCTCACCAAGCCATAGTGGGTAACTGCCCCTCTTCCACTCCCAATGGTTGTGCCCTGAACAGCAATGTGGATCCTATTCCTACCAACCATACTACAAACCTTCTAGAACTCCTTTCACAAATGATCCTCAACATTGTTACAGCATGTAGCGATGTTCCTTTACCGTCCAACGTTGCCGATAACCTGTCCCAATTGCTTCTCGTCCTTAAAAATGGCCCCAACCAGATTCCTTCAGTGGAACTGTAAAAGCATCCGTCCTAAAAAACATGAATTACTCTCCCTTATCAACCTGTATAGTCCCTCCATTATTGCCATCTCTGAAACATGGTTAATTCCTGGTTCTCGGTTTCGGGTTCCCGGTTTTTCCTGTTTGAGGGATGACAGAAGTGATGGGTATGCAGGTAGTGCCCTTTTTATCCGTCATTCCATTCCTTTCTCTCAAATTCCTCTCCCCCCCAGCCAGCATTTTAGTGCTGTTGCTGTTAAATCCCTTAACATTTCCTTTCTTTCTCTGTATATTCCCCATCCATCCTCTACTTTTATCCCTGAACTTCACTCTATCCTATCTTTACTTCCTCATCCTATCCTTGTGATGGGTGACTTCAACGCCCATCATACTGCATGGGGCTGTCATTATAGTGATGGGTTTGCTCACTTGTTGGTGGATATTGTTGATGATGTCAATCTTTGCATCCTTAATGATGGTTCGCCGACACGTCGAGTCTACCCTTCGCAGAACCCTAAGACTGCAGTAGATTTATCCTTATCTTCTCCTTCTCTTGCCTCTCAACTTTCCTGGAATGTCCTGCCTTCCACTTTTGGCAGTGATCATTTCCCTATTCTTCTTTCCTTTAACCAAAATGCCATTCCTTCTATTACCCCAAATCCCCTCCTTAAATATTCCCTTAAAAATGCAAACTGGTTAGACTATGCTAGTTCTGTTGATGACATATTGAACTCTCTTTCTGAACCTGGAGGCGATGAAAATATCAGTTTTTACTATGAAACATTCCTTAAGGCTCTTTTAAGTGCTGCAGATCTTAACTTCCCTAAAAAACATTTTCCTAAAAAGTTGGTGCTTTCCACCCCCTGATGGGGTGAGGAATGCACCCGCTTAGCTACACAGAGAACGGAGGCAGAGCATTCATATTCTCTGTCTATGTCTCCTTTGAATTTTCAAAGATACCAACGGTTAGACGCTAAATTAAAGAGACTAGTTTCTAAAAAGAAAAAACTTGGTTGGGTTGATTTTTGTCAATCCCTTTCCCCTCGTTCTCCTTCTTACTTAGTTTGGTTAAAACTTAAAAAATTTCGTCGTTCCCTGAATTCTGACAATCCTACCTCCAATAATCCATCAGAATGGCTCAACAATTTTGCTGACAAACTTGCGCCCCCCTTCATACCTTGTCAGGATAACTTTCTTTCTTCCTTTCCTGCACCCATTTCAGATGAAATGGATGCCCCATTTTCATTTTCTGAGCTTCAATGTGCTCTGTCCGGTCTCACAGATTCTTCTCCAGGAGAAGATGGTGTTCCTTATTCTTTTGTCACACACTTAAATGAAAATTCTCAGAAAGTCTTTTTAAATATAATTAATCAATTTTACATGACAGGTGTTATTCCAGATTCTTGGAAATCACAATTAATAATACCTATTTTGAAACCTGGCAAGAATCCTTCAGATTCTAACTCTTACAGACCCATAGCATTGTCATCCACTTTAGCAAAAATAACTGAACATTTGTTAAAGAACCGTCTGGAGTGGATAATGGAAAGCAGGAATATACTCTCACCCTCTCAATTTGGCTTTCGAAAGGGATTGAGCACCATCGATAGTCTCAGCATTATTTCAACAGATATTCGAATAGCCTTTATAAAAGGAGAGTACCTTGTGGGTATTTTCCTGGATGTAGCTTCTGCATATGACAATGTTCTTCTCCCATTACTCAGGCAAAAATTGCACCAGCTGAGTATGCCTCCGAGGATGATTCATTTCATATGTAATCTGCTTTTTTGCAGATCTATAGTGGTAAAACATCAAACCATATCTCTTCCCCCCAGACTTGTCTGGAAAGGTCTCCCCCAGGGCTCTGTCCTTAGTCCTCTGCTTTACAGCATTTACACTCACGATCTCGAATTATCTGTTAACAATTTTTGCAACATTTTACAGTATGCTGATGATATTGCAATTTATTATCGATCAAAGTCAGTAGAAGATATTACATTTCGTCTCAACTCTGCTTTGCATTATCTTGGCCAGTGGCTGTCTGATCATGGCCTATCTCTATCGATAGCCAAAAGTCAGGCAGTTGCATTCTCTAGAAAAAGAATAGTTCCTATCTTCGATTTGTTTTATGGGGATCAACGTATTAACTTTGTAGATAAGGCTAAATTTTTAGGAGTCATACTCGATAACCGACTGAACGGAGTTTCTCATACAGAGCATGTTATTAAAAAATGTGAGAAGGGCATTAATGTCCTTCGTGCGGTGTCAGGCGTTTGGTGGGGAGCTCACCCATATTCACTTAAACTCCTATATAATGCCATAGTTCGTAGCCATATGGACTATGGCTTATTTGTTTTGGAACCAATAAATAAATCAGCATCTGATAAGCTGAATAAAATTCAATTTAAATGCCTTAGAATCATTCTGGGTGCTATGAAATCTACACCTACGAATGCTCTACAGGTTGAATGCGTTGATGCTCCCTTGCAAATAAGGAGACAGTATCTGTGTGACCGTTTCGTCAGCAAGATGTTACAGCTGTCATCCCATCCTCTTTGGAATCGTTTAAATGAATTGTCCCAAATTGTTAATCCTAGCAAACCCTCATCCTGTCTTTTAAATAGTTTCCTTTATTTTACTAAACTCCCCAATCCTCTTATTCAACTACCTTTAAATCCTCTTTTTTCCATCCCCTATAAGGCCCTTGTCCATCAACCTCCTGTTGTAACGAATCTTGGATTCGTTAAAGACTCACCTGATACTGTGTCTCTTTTTAATAGCATACTTCATGAAAATTGGTCAGATCATTTTCTCATTTATACCGATGCGTCTAAACTATCTCCAGAAGGCTGTGTTGGTGCAGCCTGCCGGATTCCTAAATTCAAAATTATTTTACAATTTAAATGCCCACCTGAATCATCAGTATTCACGGGTGAGGCGATCGCCTTATTGGAAGCCATTTTATATGCCCACTCCCATGACTTAAGACAGACTGTTATCCTGACAGACTCCTTAAGCTGCCTTTTAGCCATCAAGGAAAACCCATTTCGTAGTAGAAAGAGGTTTTTCGTTATCTTAAAGATCAGAGAGGCCTTGTTCTTGTGTCATCAAAAGGGACTGAGGGTCTCGCTAGTTTGGATTCCCAGCCATTCCGGAATCCCTGGCAACGAAACTGCTGATTCGTGTGCCAAATCCGCCATTCAGCTTGGTTCTTTAGAGCACTTCAAAAATTCTTCACAAGATCTCTGTGCTGTTGCGAATACTCGTTTGTCCAAATCTTGGACATCTTTTTGGATTTCATCAAAATCGGTTAAGGGTAAATATTATGCTACTTTGCAACCTGACATTCCAAGACGCCCTTGGTTCTTTCTTTTTAGACGTGCTGACCGCTGGGTCACTTCCACTATTTGTCGTCTACGTCTTGGCCATACATGTACTCCCAGTCACCTGGCTAAAATTAGAGTTCGTGACCACTCACTGTGCGAATGCGGTTTAGACGAAGGTTCCCCATCCCATATCCTGTTTAACTGTCCCAGACTTCTTCATCCCCTCTATGACGTTCTCCCTCCTAAAATCCCCCGTCCTATAAATGTTGAATGTTTATTGATGTTTGTGTTTAGTCCACTGTGTCCGTTTCTGTGTAAATATATTAAATGTAATAAAATTAAGTTGTAAATAAAACATGTGACTGTCCCATTATTATTAGTTGTATTTTTATACTATATATTTATTATATTTATAACTCTTTTTTGTGTTGTTTTAGGACTAACAATGAAATTCACACTATTTTAGGGTGTTTTCAAAATTTAGTCAAGGTGGGATTCTCGACCCCACCGATCAATCTCCATCGTGTTTTCTCCATTCCACGTGACATTGGCGAAATAACATGTGTCTAATTGGCACAACTAAAAGCCATAAACCAAAGAATTGAATTGAATATTTCAGTAACAAACTGACGAGCGTATAAATAAGAATTATTAATATCTGTGTTGCGACATTTCGCTAACATAACATTTTTTTTAATACCTTAAACAAGCCTACTTAAAAACAAAAAAGAAAATGAATCCTTCTTCTAATAATTATTAAACAAGTACATAAATATCACACGCGATCACAATCACTAGACACTCAAAACTAAATAAAAACAAATCATCTGTCTATGGCATCACGAAGTATCCTTCGAAACAAATAAACAAAATAAATCAAATTAGGTAACACCAATTAAATATTTTATTCACAATTTTTATCAATGCTATGATCAATTTAATAGAAATTAGACAGTATGATGACAACGCGTATAATATTAAACAAGTCTATAACCTAACCTACACACTTAACAAATGAAAAAAAAAAACAAAGCAATATCAACTTGTAGTTGCGCGAGCAATTCATTGTAACGCAATTTCTAAGGGCTAACGAAATACTAATAATTCTAATAACCACGCCGACGCGCGACCTGCGATCCCGGGACCTCTCTGTCCCACCCCCTGCACCCGGCCTAACGATGAAGGAGAAAGACTCTTGCGCAGCGGCGATGGCCGTACCGCCCGTACCCCGCGCCCCACTTCCTATATCTCTGTTATTTTTTTATACGTGCCAAAACAGAACAATAAAATTATTTTTGTTTAGCAATTTAGAATAATATTCGTAGCTACCTAAAACAGATTTTTTTTAATCTGCATTTCACACTTCCGTATAAAATATGATTAATTTTCTTAGTAAACTGTTTTATTTTCGTACTTTTATAATATTTGAACAGTAATACATTTATTTATAAATAATAAAATGACGATGTTTTATCGTTTTATTATTTAACCGTATTATTGAACCGTGAAATAGCGCCATCGGACGTTTATAACATTGTTTTCACAATACTCATATTAGGTACATACAACAACATCAACACTAATATTTATTATTGTCGTGTATTAATCAAATAAAACTTCAAATTCAATTTTACTTATGGAATAACTTTAATTTACTAAAACACAATAAAACATTCTGATGAATGAACTCTTAAAATTTTATAAAAAGGATAAAATACGTAAATGCTTAAGCAGAAAAATGATTTGTCTTATAATAGATTCTTGTTATTTTTAAAAAGTTATATAATAAAAAGTAATAATTAAAAACAAAATAATTTTAGTTCATAAAAATTGTTACGTAAATTAAGTGTATTCAATCCTATTATCTTTCTTTGAAGTTGTATTGTTAATAATATGTTATTACATTATTAGTAGATAATAATAAGTCAAATATCGACTTATTATTTTAATTGTATTTTTTTAATTGCGAAAATCACGGCTAATAGTAGTGACCTTGAAACTTGATGCTTCGACCTCACATTAAGCGACTTTAAAGGACACTTTCCGTGACATGACCTTTAAAGAGAATAAGAGAATGTAAGATACAGAGAACAAAATTTCTCCTTGGTAGATTTGAACTTACTTTAAATCGAATTATTTTGAAATTGTAAATTAATTCAATTCGAGACTTTATAGTACCTACCTCTTTCCACGTTCAGTAACTAGTAAATGAAGTAGGTAATATTTTTTTTTAACAACCCTAACCCATAGTTCGTTCAGTTTTCGCTGAAGTACGGTTTCATCATTTTTTATAAAGAAAGCTAATATGTGGTTGATGATAAGGGTTTAGTAACAAAAACAAACAATTTAGAATTCAATAACTAAAATAATACGTAAGTTGCAGAGGTCATGCGAAAAATGAGAACTCATAATATTGTGTAAACTAGCGAAGTTCAATAATATTAATGTACTAAGGTATTTTTAAATAATACTTTTGAAAAAACGAATTACATGTTTAACACTCCGCCGTACTACTGTTGAGTAATATTTTATTTATTTTTACGTAATACGTAATTATGTATTTTATAATTATGTATTAAATATTTTTAAATAATGATAATTCGTTTTAAGTTATCAGTTTCGCCGCTAGCGCGGCCTTGTCCTTCGAGTCTTCGTTGAGTATCTTCGTCTCACTCCCACTTGCATTTCTCCTTGTTTTTTTAACTTTAGTTGCAAAAAACTTCCGGTATCTCCAGACGTTAGAAATTACGCGTGTTAAATTTTTAGTTTCGAATGTGTAAAAACAGTGAATTAATGACAATAATTGTGTTATTAGAAGTACAAAAATGTTCAAACAATGATTACTGTGAAAGATATCGTAATAAATATGTTTAATAGATACTGTGAAAAATAGTTCAGTGTTATAAAAATGTCTATTCACCTAAGGATAGTTGGTGAGCTATTTTTTTTAAATATTTTGTGTACGTTTCAGATGTATAGTGATCAACCGATCACGTGTGACACCATTTAATTTTATTAGAAAAGTATTTCATTACTTTTTTTATTATTTGAATAGGCTTGTTTAAGGTATGAAAATTATGATTGTTATTTAAGATAGCTTATGAAAAATTAGTTGTGATAGACTATAAATACAATAGTAGAACATTTTTTAAATCTAATAATTATTAAAAAATAGTATTTTAATACTTAATTAGGTAAAGGATTATGTTGTTACTTGAAATATTTTCTTACTAATATTATAAACGTGAAATGTGTATGTATGTATCGATGTTTGTTATTCTATCACGCAAAAAGTACTAAATGGATTTTAATGAATCTTTACAATAATAAAGCTTCTACATCAAAATAACACATAGACTACCTATTCTATCTACTTTTATCAACATACCACGCGAGTGTAGCAGGCGGAGGCTAGTATAATAATTATTATAAATAGAGATGAGTCCAATTTTTAAACACACCTAATTGTTGTGATAGTTTATTTATTTAAATGCTATGATCAATTTCTAATACCTGCCTTGACGTTATTCAGTTTTGTTATATGTTTTTATGAATTTCATTAAGTTAATTATCATGATGTCACAATTAACTTGCCAATCTCAAGCCTGGTGAAGTTTGACGGAAAATTCGAATCATACTTAGGTAAAGTTAAGTAATGTCGTAGTTGTACGTAGTTTGGTAGGTCCATACAGCTGACTTTTGTCAGTGACTTACTTACCTAGTGATTTTGTTCGCTTATCTTTCGCACACAATTTGACTCGTGGTTTGTGTGTACACTCGAAAGTGTTTGTTTTCTATCTTAAATGGTACGTTGAGACTCGAATACTTCGTAATGCCATAGACAGATGATCTGTTTTTATTTAGTTTTGAGTGTCTAGTGATTGTGATCGCGTGTGATATTTATGTACGTGTTTAATAATTATTAAAAGAATGATTAATTTTCTTTTTTTATTTTTAAGTAGGCTTGTTTAAGGTATTAAAAAAATGTTATGTTAGCGAAATGTCGCAACACAGTTATTAATAATTCTTATTTATAGGCTCGTCAGTTTGTTACTGAAATATTAAATGACTTTCGTAAACCAAATTGTTTTGACACATTTTGATTTTAATGTTACGTGATAAATTTTTGAAATCCTTCGCATGTAAGCGAAGGATTACAAAAATTACATAACTGTTGGGATAAATTCAATTAAGTTTATTTACGAGATGTTGTTACAATTACTTTGCCAGTCCGAAGCCTGATCAAGTGTGACGGTAAATTCGAATCATACCTGAGGTAATTAGACGTATTAGGTCGGTACCGTAGGTCAATGACCTAACCACAGCTGACTGAGATCAGTGACCCGCCTAGCTATTTTGTTAAATTATCTTTCGCGCGCGTTTACACTCGTGTGTCCACCAGAAAGTGTTTATGTTTTTAAAGGTTTTGTTAAGTGATACAGTGAGTTAAGTGCGGTTGTTATGTAAAAGAAAATTAAAGTATTACGATACATTCAATGGATGACTCGAAACATGTCAAACATATCAAACCTTATATACAACTTACGGATTGCGTATTGGTAGGTGCTATGGACTCGACCACTTTTACTCATTACGAGGTAAGTGTAAACCGAAGTTGTGCGGCGCGCGCCTTAGATAGTGTAATGCGTGCGCACGAACAGTGGAGCTCGAATATTTAAATATTTTAAATGTTTAAAAACTATTTTTGGGATTTTTTTTTATGCGGAATTTGATGAGTTACACTTACCGAACCTCCCATTTGAAGGACCGCAGTATAGAGTCGAACTCCTTATATAAAAGTATAATAGTTCTTTTGTAATATGAATAGAAATTTGAAACGTTCCTTCACCCGGTATTATAGTAACTTAATATAATTTTAATCCGGAGTAGAAGTGACCAAAAATGGCGGCTATGAAAGGTTCATCACCACACAGTGGGTTTGAAAAGTAATAATTATGTAATTAGCAGTGGACTGTATTTTTGTTGGGCGAAAGAACAATAAATTTTAAATATGGCCGACTCCTGCAATAACTTAAAAAGGAATATTTTTGGATTTGCCAGCTACGGTGCGGGTTTTAAATAAACAATAGGGATATTCGTAGCTGGGGAAAATATTCAACAGCGCACTTACTTGGATTTCCAGTTTTCCTTGTTTTCGTCCTTGGTATGCAGAAGGGGCCCAGCCGCGGCTGGTAAATTGATGTTAGTGCTGATATATTCACCTAGCTAGGTCTTCGTATTGGTTTGTGTATAGAACACATTTAACTATTACACTTTAATGTCTTTATAAGTAGTTTTCACCAACTTTACTTATGTTTTCAATTATTTTTTAGGCGCACGCGTTGCGTGCGTTAGCGGGAACAGAGCGCGAGAGAGGGCGCTTATGATTTTCGTTAGAATCGAAATGCGGTGTGCGAAAAATGTGTGATAAAAAAAAAATCCCAAAAATAGTTTTTAAATATTTAAAATATTTAAATATTCGAGCTCCACTGTTCGTGCGCACGCATTACACTATCTAAGGCGCGCGCCGCACAACTTCGGTTTACACTTACCTCGTAATGAGTAAAAGTGGTCGAGTCCATAGCACCTACCAATACGCAATCCGTAAGTTGCATATAAGGTTTGATACTCATGTTTCGAGTCATCCATTTAGTGTATCGTAATACTTTAATTTTCTTTTACACAACAACCGCACTTAACTCACTGTATCACTTAACGAAACCTTTAAAAACATAAACACTTTCTGGTGGACACACGAGTGTAAACGCGCGCGAAAGATAATTTAACAAAATAGCTAGGCGGGTCACTGATCTCAGTCAGCTGTGGTTAGGTCATTGACCTACGGTACCTACCTAATACGTCTAATTACCTCAGGTATGATTCGAATTTACCGTCACACTTGATCAGGCTTCGGACTGGCAAAGTAATTGTAACAACATCTCATAAATAAACTTAATTGAATTTATCCCAACAGTTACGTAAGCGAAGGATTTCAAAAATTAATCACGTACATTAAAATCAAAATGTGTCAAAACAATTTGGCGTGTTTAAAAATTAGAATCATCTCTGTTTACCAAAGTCATTTAATATTTCAGTAACAAACTGACGAGCGTATAAATAAGAATTATTAAAAACTGTGTTGCGACATTTCGCTAACATAACATTTTTTTAATACCTTAAACAAGCCTACTTAAAAACAAAAAAAGAAAATTAATCATTCTTCTAATAATTATTAAACAAGTACATAAATATCACACGCCATTACAATCACTAGACACTCAAAACTAAATAAAAACAGATCATCTGTCTATGGCATCACGAAGTATCCTTCGAAACAAATAAACAATATAAATCAAATTAGGTAACACTAATTGAATATTTTATTCACAATTTTTATCAAAGCATAATTTTGAATGCATTTGGTATACCCACTATATTAATATTTTGCACGATATTTGTCATAGCCTATACGTGTTTATAAAAATCGTAATTTATAATAACATATTTTCACTATTTTCACGAATTTAAAGTCAATTAAAACATTAGAAATCAACGACTTTGTCACAACAATTCGGCATGTTTAAAAATTTAAATAATCCCTATTTACAATAATATCTCTTTTTAAAAAACTATTATGATTATTTAAGTTTATAAAATTGAATTAATAGAAATTAGACAGTATGATGACAACGCGTATAATATTAAACAAGTGTATAACCTAACCTACACACTTAACAAATGAAAAAAAACAAAGCAATATGAACTTGTAGTTGCGCGAGCAATTCATTGTAACGCAATTTCTAAGGGCTAACGAAATACTAATAATTCTAATAACCACGCCGACGCGCGACGTGCGATCCCGGGACTTCTCTGTCCCGCCCCCAGCACCCGGCCTAACGATGAAGGAGAAAGACTCTTGCGCAGCGGCGATGGCCGTACCACCCGTACCCCGCGCCCCACTTCCCATATCTCTGTTATTTTTTTACACGTGCCAAAACAGAACAATAAAATTATTTTTGTTTAGCAAATTAGAATAATATTCCTAGCTACCTAAAACAGATTTTTTTTAAATCTGCATTCCACACTTCCGCATAAAATATGATTAATTTTCTTACTAAACTGTTTTATTTTCGTACTTTTATAATATTTCAACAGTAATACATTTATTTATAAATAATAAAATGACGATGTTTTATCGTTTTATTATTTAACCGTATTATTGAACCGTGAAATAGCGCCATCGGACGTTTATAACATTGTTTTCACAATACTCATATTAGGTACATACAACGACATCAACACTAATATTTATTATTGTCGTGTATTAATCAAATAAAACTTCAAATTCAATTTTACTTATGGAATAACTTTAATTTACTAAAACACAATAAAACATTCTGATGAATGAACTCTTAAAATTTTATAAAAAGGATAAAATATGTAAGTGCTTAAGTAGAAAAATTATTTGTGTTATGATAGATTCTTGTTATTATTAAAAAGTTGTAAATAATAATAATTAAAAACAAAATAATTTTAGTTCATAAAAAATTGTTACGTAAATTAAGTGTATTCAATCCTATTATCTTTCTTTGAAGTTGTATTGTTAATAATATGTTATGACATTATTAGTAGATAATAATAAGTCAAATATCGACTTATTATTTTAATTGTATTTTTTTAATTGCGAAAATCACGGCTAATAGTAGTGACCTTGAAACTTGATGCTTCGACCTCACATTAAGCGACATTAAAGGACACTTTCCGTGACATGGCCTTTAAAGAGAATAAGAGAATGTAAGATACAGAGAACAAAATTTCTCCTTGGTAGATTTGAACTTACTTTAAATCGAATTATTTTGAAATTGTAAATTAATTCAATTCGAGACTTTATAGTACCTACCTCTTTCCACGTTCAGTATCTAGTAAATGAAGTAGGTAATATTTTTTTTAACAAACCTAACCTAAACCTAAATTTTTTTATAAAGAAAGCTAATATGTGGTTGATGATAAGGGTTTAGTAACAAAAACAAACAATTTAGAATTCAATAACTAAAATAATACGTAAGTTGCTGAGTTCATGCGAAAAATGAGAATTCATAATATTGTGTAAACTAGCGAAGTTCAATAATATTAATGTACTAAGGTATTTTTAAATAATACTTTTGAAAAAACGAATTACGTGTTTAACACTCCGCCGTACTACTGTTGAGTAATATTTTATTTATTTTTACGTAATACGTAATTCTGTATTTTATAATTATGTATTAAATATTTTTAAATAATGATAATTCGTTTTAAGTTATCAGTTTCGCCGCTAGCGCGGCCTTGTCCTTCGAGTCTTCGTTGAGTATCTTCGTCTCACTCCCACTTGCATTTCTCCTTGTTTTTTTTAACTTTAGTTGCAAAAAACTTCCGGTATCTCCAGACGTTAGAAATTACGCGTGTTAAATTTTTAGTTTCGAATGTGTAAAAACAGTGAATTAATGACAATAATTGTGTTATTAAAAGTACAAAAATGTTTAAACAATAATTACTGTGAAAGATATCGTAATAAATATGTTTAATAGATACTGTGAAAAATAGTTCAGTGTTATAAAAAATATCTATTCACCTAAGGATACTTGGTGAGCTATTTTTTTTTAATATTTTGTGTACGTTTCAGATGTATAGTAATCAACCGATCACGTGTGACAACATTTAATTTTATTACAAAAGTATTTATACTTTTTTTATTATTTGAATAGGCTTGTTTAAGGTATAAAAATTATGATTGTTATTTAAGATAGCTTATGAAAGATTAGTTGTGATAGACTATAAATACAATAGTAGAACATTTTTTAAATCTCATAATTATTAAAAAATAGTATTTTAATACTTAATTAGGTAAAGGATTATGTTGTTACTTGAAATATTTTCTTACTAATATTATAAACGTGAAATGTGTATGTATGTATCGATGTTTGTTATTCTTTCACGCAAAAAGTACTAAATGGATTTTAGTGAATCTTTACAATAATAAAGCTTCTACATCAAAATAACACATAGACTACCTATTCTTTCTACTTTTATCAACATACCACGCGAGTGTAGCAGGCGGAGGCTAGTATAATAATTATTATAAATAGAGATGAATCCAATTTTTAAACACACCTAATTGTTGTGATAGTTTATTTATTTAAATGCTATGATCAATTTCTAATACCTGCCTTGACGTTATTCAGTTTTGTTATATGTTTTTATGAATTTCATTAAGTTAATTAACATGATGTCACAATTAATTTGCCAATCTCAAGCCTGGTGAAGTTTGACGGAAAATTCGAATCATACTTAGGTAAAGTTAAGTAATGTCGTAGTTGTACGTAGTTTGGTAGGTCCATACAGCTGACTTTTGCCAGTGACTTACCTAGTGATTTTGTTCGCTTATCTTTCGCACACAATTTGACTCGTGGTTTGTATGTACACTCGAAAGTGTTTGTTTTCTATCTTAAATGGTACGTTGAGACTCGAATACTTCGTAATGCCATAGACAGATTATCTGTTTTTATTTAGTTTTGAGTGTCTAGTGATTGTGATCGCGTGTGATATTTATGTACTTGTTTAATAATTATTAGAAGAATGATTAATTTTCTTTTTTTTGTTTTTAAGTAGGCTTGATTAAGGTATTAAAAAAATGTTATGTTAGGGAAATGTCGCAACACAGTTTTTAATAATTTTTATTTATACGCTCGTCAGCTTGTTACTGAAATATTAAATGACTTTGGTAAACAGAGATGATTCTAATTTTTAATCACGCCAAATTGTTTTGACACATTTTGATTTTAATGTTACGTGATTAATTTTTGAAATCCTTCGCTTACGTAACTATTGGGATAAATTCAATTAAATTTATTTACGAGATGTTGTTACAATTACTTTGCCAGTCCGATGCCTGATCAAGTGTGACGGTAAATTCGAATCATACCTGAGGTAATTAGACGTATTAGGTAGGTACCGTAGGTCAATGACCTAACCACGGCTGACTGAGATCAGTGACCCGCCTAGCTATTTTGTTAAATTATCTTTCGCGCGCGTTTACACTCGTGTGTCCACCAAAAAGTGTTTATGTTTTTAAAGGTTTTGTTGAGTGATACAGTGAGCTAAGTGCGGTTGTTGTGTAAAAGAAAATTAAAGTATTACGATACACTAAATGGATGACTCGAAACATGAGTATCAAACCTTATATGCAACTTACGGATTGCGTATTGGTAGGTGCTATGGACTCGACCACTTTTACTCATTACGAGGTAAGTGTAAACCGAAGTTGTGCTGCGCGCGCCTTAGATAGTGTAATGCGTATGCACGAACAGTGGAGCTCGAATATTTAAATATTTTAAATGTTTAAGAACTATTTTTGGGATTTTTTTTTTTTATGCGGAATGATGGCGCTCTTTAGGGAGATCGTTAAAGCAGGAGTGGTGTATGAGTCCATTTTTAAGATGGTGACTTTTCAATAATACTAATCATTGTTTAAAATTAATAAATTTGGTTGGATTCGAAACAGATCGACAAATTAACTGTAAATGTCGTTTCTTTGTTTTTTCAGGTAGGTAGTATCTATAGTGATAACATAGCTACTTTGTGTTTTATAAGAAATTTGTAAAATGTAAGAAATAAAATAAACTTTGTTTTTTCAGAGCAACACGTTTTTAATTTGCCGATTCCAACTAAATAACGATAATAATAGACTAATTGTCTAACAAAACGACATTTTTGGTCAAGAAAAATGGAAAAAATAACGATTCACGTTCGCAGTATTAGCTGCTTCGGATGGAAAAACTAATGTGATCAGCATAACCTCAATCGAGACACCGGATGGACGAGTATTTGATATTCCGGACGATTTAAAACCTGCTAGTAAACACACTGGCATAACGATGTTAGATGTTTTTACAAAAATAAAAAATTCGCTAAAAAAAAGACATCAAACACGAAACCTATGGATCCCATTAACCCAAGAATTGAGAAAAATCTACTTGGATGAAGGTGAAAATGTACAATTTGGTGAACAATATCTCGATGAGATTACACAGGAAAAGAAGCTTTCAAATAATATTAGTACTAGTATGGAAACGGGAAATAAAAACCTAGGAAAAATAGCGGAGAGGTTTTTAATAGAAAAATTTTCAGGAAAAACATCAAATGTTAACCAATGGATTAATTAATTTGAGAATGAATCCTTTAGTATCTCGAAACGTGTACAACGTTTCGAGATACTAAAGGATTCAGAAAAAATTGAAATATTAAAACATTTACTTGAAAAACAGTGCTTAGATTGGTATACCAGTATGTTAATAAAATGTTCAGTAAACGGAGGATGGGCAATATGGAAAGCTAATCTTTGTGAGACATATGGAAATAAAGGTTGGTCACAAGTTAAATATGCATTTACATTTAAATTCCAAGGAGGTTCATTACTAGAATATGCCACAAAAAAGGAAAGACTGTTACTAGAAGTAAATAAAGAAATTGATTCACAGACTATGATAAATCTTAATGTAATGGGTTTACCAGATTATATAATGTACAAAATGGATAAGGGGTTAATAACAACTACTGCGAACCTTTACAATGAAATTAAAACGAAACACATTTGATAATAAAATAAAAGTTGATAAAACTAAACCTTGTCAAATATGTGAAAAATTAAATAAAGGTAGCCGTTTCCACGCTGAAGAAAAATGCTGGTTAAAACAGAATGATGGTTATGAGAATAAGAGATACCATAGTAAGAAGGTAAACAATACTTTATTAGATATTGAATTGAGTGATAATGAGCAAAAAAACGAATAATAACACCATTAATTAAAGTCAAACTAACTCTAGAAGAAAAATTAGACATATTTGGTATATACGATTCCGGTTCTAATGTTTCTTTGGTCAATTCTAAATTATTAAGACTAAAGAAAGAAGAAAGTAATGAATACAACAATGCAAATTTAATAACAATTAATGGTGTTAAAAGGACGAAAGGTTTGACAAGAATAAAGATTAAAATTTTTGATATAGAGAAGAAAGTTGATGTTTATATTGTAGATGGAAAAGACTTTAAGTATGATTTTCTAATTGGCCTAGATATGATAAAAGATTTTAATTTGATTCAGAACGAAAATTTGGTAGTCACACAAAAAACGAAAGATAAAAAGATTAATTCTAATTTTATAAATTTTAATGAACATGTAAAAGAAGAAAAATTTACAATGGATCTAAGTCATTTAAATAGTCAGCAAAAATCTGAAATAAATAAACTGATCGATAAACATAAAACAAGTTTTGCAAAAGATAAATATGATATTGGGACAGTAAAAGATTATGAAGCACGCATTGACCTACTCGTGGACAAGTATTGTAGTAAAAGACCTTACAGATGTTCAATGGATGACAAGTTAGAGATAGAAGAACAAGTAGGAAAATTGCTCGAGCGAAATCTTATAGAAGAATCATACAGTCCATTTGCAGCACCAGTAACCTTAGCTTTCAAAAAAGAAGACAATAGAAAAACTAGATTGTGTATTGATTTCAGGGATTTAAATAAAATAGTGGTACCTCAGGCTCAACCGTTTCCTTTGATTGAGGACTTAGTGGCTAAAACCAGAAACTGTAAGTACTTTTCAACATTAGATATAAACTCTGCATTCTGGTCTATTCCCTTATGAATCGAAGATAGAAAGAAAACTGCTTTTATTACACAGGAGGGCCACTACCAATGGACGTGCTTACCTTTTGGTTTGAAAACTTCTCCAGCAATATTTCAGAGAATATTAAGTAATATACTAAGGAAGTACAAATTAACAAATTTCACAGTAAATTTTATTGATGATATCTTAGTTTACTCAAAATCTTATACTGAACATTTAAAACATTTATCACAGCTGTTGGAAGCAATAGAAAAAGAAGGTTTCAGGCTAAAATTCACAAAATGTAAATTTTCCACAAATTCAGTAAAATATCTCGGGCACATAATACAAGATAATACAGTTAGACCGGTAACAGATAATTTAATTTCAATAAGGGATTTTCCAACACCAAAAACTCAGAAACATATTAGACAACTTCTAGGAAAAATAAATTTTTACCGCGAATACATACCTAACAGTTCAATAATTTTAGAACCACTTCATAATTTATTAAGAAAAAATCAAAAATTCATTTGGTCCACAGACTGTCAAGAAGCTTTTGAGAAGATAAAACAACTACTATGCTCACAACCAATCTTAGAAAATTTTGATCAAGACTTGCCAATAAACATATACACAGATGCATCATTAGAAGGTATTGGAGCAGTATTAAAGCAAATTCAACCGAACGGAAAGGAAAAACCTATAGCATATTTTTCAAAAAAATTAAATGAGTTCCAAAAGAAAAAGAAGGCTATATATTTGGACTGCTTAGCCATTAAAGAAGCAATAAAATACTGGCTATATTATACAGCAAAGAATTTAACGAAGAATATTGCTGATTTATGCAAAAAGTGTAAAATATGTATAAAGAATAAGACAAGAGGACAAGTAAAATATGGTTTGATGTCGTACTTAGGCCCTGCCTCAAAACCATTTGAAATTGTCTCAATGGACACTATTGGAGGTTTTGGCAGCTCCCGTTCAACAAAAAGATATTTGCACCTTTTAGTGGATCATTTCACTCGATATGCATATATAGTAACCTCAAAGACACAGAATGCAAAGGATTTTATAAAACTTATAAATAATATTCCAAATTGTAAAGAAATTGGCATGGTTCTCACTGACCAATATCCTGGGATTAACTCAAAAGAATTTAAAAGTTTTTTAAACGAAAAGTCTATTACATTGATTTTCACTGCAGGAAATTCGCCGTTCTCAAATGGTCTTAACGAGAGATTAAACCAAACACTTGTGAACAAAATTAGGTGCAAGATAAATGAAAAACCAAATAAAACAGCATGGACAACTATTGCTCATAATTGTGTGGATAGATAATTGATTCACAGACTATGATAAATCTTATTGTAATGGGTTTACCAGATTATATAATGTACAAAATGGATAAAGGGTTAATAACAAATACTGCGTACCTTTACAATGAAATTGGTAAACATGAGCAAACGATAAATAAAAATAATTTTAATAAATTTAAACGAAACACATTTGATAATAAAATAAAAGTTGATAAAACTAAACCTTGTCAAATATGTTACCCCGTGAGGGGACGGGTTTAGAATACAATTCCTCTCCGCCGCTGGGTTAGCGACTCGTAAGAGGCGAGTGTCCCAGCATGTTTGGTGGTAGGGGGTCCTCCCCCGCCTGGCTCGCGACCACTATCATGTCAAAGACGAACCGCAAAATATCCTCGGATGTGTTCCGGTTCGATGGCATGTAAGCCAGCTTCCCTCGTCCCACCCTATCCCTTCCTTTTTTGAGTGTGGTAGCTGCGGCAGCCTCTGGTCCTACATTCGCGGCGCGGCATTTCGTGCGATGGAGCGTGTAGCGTTGTCATGGGGTCCAGGGAGACCCGATGAAACGGTTATCCGCTGGCCGCCCGGTGGCACCAAAGGGACCCGAACCCAGGCTGTCCCGGTCTGGGAGGCTGTCCCTGCCACTGTATACAGCCCGTTGGCTGATCGCCGTGCCGGAGTGGGAGACCGGTGTGGAACCCGACGATTGGTCAACGGGTCGGATTGGGGGCCCTTCCGTCCCCCATGCCAGCGACACACTACTCTCTGTCGTCGAAATCGTCCTGTGCTCGGTGTACTAGTTGCCCACGGGACTGCTGAGGCTACCTTACTCATCCTATCTTTCCCAATCTATACACTCAACTCGCAATAGCTCGAAAAAGAAAAAGTAACGGTCTGACAGCGGCTCCCCCCCTTTCCACATTTAATGTGGACTTCTGCAACATAAGGGGTCTTCATAGCAATTTGAACGCCATCCACCGCCACCTTGAGACGGCTAAGCCGGCCTTACTTTTTCTTACTGAGACAAAGATATCTGCCCCTGACGATACATCGTACCTTCACTACCCTGGGTACCGCCTTGAACACGCCTTTATACCGCAGGCCGGCGTGTGTATGTATGTCAGGGGTGATATCTGTTGTCAACGGCTCGACAGCTTGTCAGTCAGAGTCAGAGACCTGTCTATTTTGTGGGCGCGCGTAGACTTTGGTGGCATCACGCGTATCTACGCGTGCCTATACAGGTCTCATAGCGGTAATACGGAAATCGATCGTCTCCTCGGACACGTCGAGAAGACTTCAGAATACGTGTTTCAGCGGTATCCCTGTGCGGAGGTTGTGATCCTGGGTGACTTCAACGCCCATCATGTTGACTGGCTAGGATCGCGTTCCAAAGACCACGCAGGGAGAGCCGTGTACAACCTTGCCCATGCATATGGTTTCTCTCAGTTAGTGTCGGGTTTTACCAGGATACCCGACATAGAGGACCATACTCCTTCTCTGCTGGATCTCCTGCTGACGACCCGCCCGGAGGGTTACCGGGTGACCGTCGATGCGCCGTTAGGCTCGTCGGACCATTGCCTGGTGCACTCTGAGGCACCTGTAGTGCGCACCGACCGCTCCCGACCGCACCTGGAAGTCGCCGTGTGTGGCACTACAAATCAGCGGATTGGGATGGATTGCGAGAATTTTACGCATCCTACCCATGGGGGCGGCTTTGCTTTTCTTCGGAAGAATCCTCGGTCTGCGCGGACGCCGTCACGGATACCATTCTGCAGGGAATTAAATGTTTCATTCCCAGTAGTGTTATCCGTGTCGGTGGAAGGTCGCAGCCCTGGTTCGATGTCTCCTGCAAAAGAGCCTCTAGCTCTAAGCAGGAGAGCTATCGTGCTTGGACTGTGGCTCTAGCCGCAAAGGATCCAATGGCGTCTGAACTGAAGAAGAAATTCAATGCTGCCTCCAGGTCCTGCAAGAAGCAAACAGCTAAGGCAAGGTTTAAACACATTCGCAGGATTGGCGAAAGACTATTAGGGTTTCCTACTGGAAGCCGTGCCTTTTGGTCTCTCGCCAAAGCTGTCGAAGGTAATTTCTGCAAGTCTTCATTTCCATCTTTGCGCGAACCAGATGGGTCGCTGGCACATTCCGCAAGAGAGAAAGCCGATCTCCTGTGCACTCTCTTTGCGTCGAATTCAACTCTTGACGATGAGGGAAAAACACCGCCAACCATCCCCCGGTGTGAGCACACGATGCGTGAAATCCCCTTTACTCAAAGCGCTGTTCGTTGTGCTCTTCGTTCCCTCGACGTTAAGAAATCCAGTGGTCCTGATGGTATTCCTGCTATCGTGCTTAAGACGTGTGCTCCTGAATTGACTTCGGTTTTAACGCGCTTATTCTCACTCTCCTATACCACTGGTATAGTGCCGTCTTCGTGGAAAGTAGCAATTGTTCACCCTATTCCCAAGAAGGGTAACAGCACAGACCCATCCAACTACCGTCCTATTGCGATTACCTCCTTACTTTCTAAGGTGATGGAGCGCGTAATTAATACGCAACTCCTTGGTTACCTAGAAGATAACCGGCTTATCAGCGACCGACAATACGGGTTTCGTTGTGGTCGCAATGCTGGCGATCAGAAGATCGCCACACGATCACACTAGAAAGTGTACCTTACACACCGCTGGGCAGCCGCCATTGAAAGTAAGGGGGAAGCTATGGCAGTTAGCCTAGACATCGCAAAGGCCTTTGATCGGGTCTGGCATAAAGCTCTTTTAGCGAAGTTACCATCTTACGGCCTCCCCGAGGGATTATGCAATTGGGTAACCAGTTTCCTTGATGGGCGGAGCATAAAGGTCGCTGTCGACGGAGTATGCTCGGATGCAATGCCCATTAACTCTGGAGTACCCCAAGGCTCAGTGCTATCACCTACACTGTTCATTCTGCATATTAACGACATGTTGCAAGCCAGCAATGTTCGTTGCTATGCGGATGACAGTACGGGTGATGCTTTTTATACTGGCCGGGCTAATATTTCTCGGGCGGAAGTGGAAGAGCGAAGAATACAACTTGTGTCTGAAATCGAGACTTCCCTGGAGCAGGTCTCCGTATGGGGAAGACGTAACCTTGTCCAATTTAACCCCTTGAAGACACAAGTCTGCGCGTTTACCGCTAAGAAAACCCCCTTTAACATAGCGCCGAGTTTTCAGAACACGACTCTAAACATCAGTTAGAGTATTGGGATCCTTGGGGTCGACATAACGAATGAGGTCCAATTTCGGGGTCACTTGGAGAGCAAAGCCAAACTGGCTGCCAAAAAACTTGGGGTTCTTAACAGGGCGAGGCGGTACCTCACATCAGGACATCGACTTCTGCTTTACAAAGCTCAGGTCCGTCCTCATGTGGAGTACTGTTCCCACCTTTGGGCAGGTGCCCCCCAATACCAGCTCCAACCACTTGACTCCATCCAACGCCGGGCAGTTCGCATTGTCGACGATCCCAATCTCACAGACGGTTTAGAACCTTTAAATGTACGGAGAGACGTTGGCTCTCTGAGTGTTTTCTACCGTCTGTACAACGGGGAGTGTTCTGACGAACTCTTTGACATGGTGCCACCGTCTCGCTTTTACCATCGCACCCTTCGCCTCAGGACTCGATATCATCCACACCACCTGGATGCATGGTCATCTTCCACAGTGCGGGCTTCACGGTCCTTTTTCCCGCGTACTTGCAAGCTGTGGAATGATCTTCCTCCTGAGGTTTTCCCTGAGCGCTATAATTTGGGGGTTTTCAAGCGTCGAGTGTATAGACATATTTTCACTAAAGGCCGGCAACGCACCCGCAACATCCCTGGTGTTACAGATGTCCATGGGCGATAGTGACCGCTTAACATCAGGTGGTACTATCTGCTCGTTTGCCCCCCTATTATATAAAAAAAAAAAAATATATGTGAAAAATTAAATAAAGGTAGCCGTTACCACGCTGAAGAAAAATGCTGGTTTAAACAGAATGATGGTTATGAGAATAAGAGATACCATAGTAAGAAGGTAAACAATACTTTATTAGATATTGAATTGAGTGATAATGAGCAAAAAAACGAATAATAACACCATTAATTAAAGTCAAACTAACTCTAGAAGAAAAAAAAAAATATATATATATATACTCGCAGGACGCTGTTACTAATATAATAAACAACAACTTTTGTTCTATGACTTTAGACAAAACATAATAAATTTTCCAAAAATAGACTTTAAAATTTTTATGGCACTCTAACATATTTTACATCTGTATTTTCTATTATAAGCAACGTTCACCAATACCATGCCAGCTATCGCGAACGGTGGCACGCTATTGGCCAGCGGTGACCGCCTGCCGGTGAGTCAAGGATGTACGCCGCTCGCGCCTTTCTCTCTACGTCATTCAGATCATTCATTGTACGTTAATCGAACTGTACCTGCGCTACAAGCAAATGTGGGATGCTTTCGAAAAATCGTGTACTCAGTGCACTGCACTGCACTGCACCGTCCAATTCGGAGAACGGTTAGGTTTGTTTAGCAATTTAAACTGAGTCAGTACTCAGCAGCATAAATTAAAAAAAAATAGGTATAAATTACTTAATTAAAGTTTAAATTGGTAAACAAACCTAACCGTTCTCCGAATTGGACGGTGCGGAGTACTGCCGTTCGTTTACGAAAATTATAAAAGACTTACGTTACGTTACGTTAAGTTTACGAAAATTATAAAACCAACTGACTCCAAAAGCTAATAATAGATTTAAAATAAAAAAAAAAACCGCAATCTACTTATTGTGACCATTTCAACGAGCCAAACGATATTTCTGCTGTAAATTCGTGAGAAGTTGTGTATCCTGTTGATTCCAATTGATGTTGCAGCATCAGGATAAGGTTACACAAATATGTTATTTTGATATCATTGATAGTATAGTACATTTCGAGTCGATGATACAAGTAGAAGTTACTCAGATCGTTTCAACAATTGAAAGAGTTAATAACCTTGAAACGTTTGATCATTTTTTCATGAATTATAGCTAAAAACCACCTCGATTACCTCAGCTTTTAAACAAAAAAAAAACGCATTAAAATTGGTCTCCTCATTAGGGAGCTATGATGACATAGACAGACACACAGATAGACACGTCAAACTTATAACGTCCCTCTTTTATTTCGTTCACTGTAATGTCATAATTAATCAAGTTATATTGATATAAAAACCAAAATACTGAACCGATATTGATGAAAATGCTATGAAACTTATCTGAAATGTTATTCAAGGTAAAAAAGTAAGGAAATCGCTCAGGCAGTTTAATTGGGGAACATACATAAAAAAATCCTCGGTGGACTGAATACCTTCCCCTTTTTTTAAGTCGGGTAAAAGAGATGCGCAACGTCATATTAAATCAATCGATTAATTGATTTTCAGACGATTCTATTAGACAATTTACTATTCAAATCGAGTACAAAAAGTATAATTCCATTTTCTGTTCAATTTAAAAATTACATATGAAATTAAATTTATTCCAATAATGTCTCATAAAAATGTAAGAAAGCAGATTTATTTTCATAAATAAAATAAGAAACGAATATTAAGTATTCAATGCAATAGCGGTTTAAAATATCTTAAAGCCAAAAATAATGATTAAAATATTAATATCATTAAATACATTTTAAATTTCAAATACAAAAAAAATGTACTTATTTATTATTGTCACCGCCGTGTCATTTAGACAGCATAGTTTTAATACTGTATAAATACAAGAAATAATAAATTAATATTAAACATTATTGTTGAATAATTAACAATAATATTCATCTAATGTAACATTACGCATTTCACTTTTAAGGTGATAGTTTATTTAATAAAATAAAAAAACAATACATAGCAATAATTCATAGTTTTATTTCAATCGATCACAATATTTAACCGTGTAAAATGTAAATAATTGCTTGTGTACGGCAAGTACAATATTACCTGACAAACATCGCGTT
This sequence comes from Hypolimnas misippus, assembly GCA_037950945.1. Lineage (NCBI taxonomy): Eukaryota > Metazoa > Arthropoda > Insecta > Lepidoptera > Nymphalidae > Hypolimnas > Hypolimnas misippus. The sequence continues at coordinate 4,081,043 of JBBEEQ010000007.1, forward strand.
CTGTGTTTACCTCTTCCTACAAACAGTTAATTTATTATAGACCATGTTAAGAATACAGTGTAAATGACAATCGTCGATTTGTCTTGTTATTATTTATACTGACTAGGGATTATTAATATTCCCCCAATAAACACAGGACAGATACATTGAATCCACAATCCCTTCATACTTATCCAGGCTTAGGATTGGCTACATTAAAAAATGAAATAAGAATAAACTGTATCTAAATCAAACATGATTTACTTACTTTTATAATACATGCACATCATACGTACATATTTCTCATTTCAATTTTTAATGCAGGCGTATTTAAAAAGTGGAATCAGCGTATTTTTAACACTTTTTTCTTAAATGATAGTTTTAAAAAACAAAAAAAACCTCTTCTCGCACTTTAAAATGATAAAATAATAAAATTATTAATTAATTTTGTGAGCCATCCTCGTTACCTCGGGGTTTCATAGTGCTTAATAAGAGTCCGTAAAGTTAACAAGGTTATTACGAAATGCAAACATAACAATACTTAAGGCAACCCGGGGCACCGGCGCGTTTCCTTGTATGCGTGCGCGCTGCTCGCGAGTCGCGACCGACTAACGTCGCCGCACCCAGTTACTCTCCGCGCCTCCCGTCCCCTCTGGGGTTCGGTCGGGGAATAACTGAACGTACCATGTTATAATTTACTATTTCACAAAAACTTAAAAAAAAAAAACAAACCGACTTCGAAACCGAAACAAGTATAATAAAAAGTAAAAAAATAATTATTAAAAATCATTACATAGTATTGCTTTTCTCGATGCAGGGCTGTTAATGATTGAGGAGTTCTCCTAGTATCGCATCATCAGGCTCACTTCACCATATGCATTGTGACGACTATAAATTGCTTAGCAATCATATTGAAGTAATCGAATCGCAACCAGTGAAATGCTCGTTATTGGGTAGTTCCGGTAGCCATCTGTGGTCTTCATCATCAGCTCCACTTCGTTAAATGTGGTTTTTTGAAAGCAAATGATCAAGTAACTATCAAAAATACTAAAATCGGTATAGGTGTGCCTATAATATTTGAAGTGTTCCCTTGATTTCTCCAGGATCCCATCGTCAGATCCTGACCTGATTACAATGGGACCACCTTGGAAGTATACCCTTTCAAACAAGATAAAAACTTCAAAATCGGTCCACAAAAATCGGTGAACATACATAAAAAAAAATACATACAGCCGAACATAGGTCCTCCTCCTTTTCCGAAGTCGGTTAAAAATGCGTGGCATATTATTGGTTATAAAATAGTAAAGTAACAGCTTGTAAATGTCTCATAGCTGGACAAAAACGTCCTCTCATATTATGAAGAAGATTTAGAGCTTAATCCACCACGCTGCTTCACTGCGGGTTGACGGATATACATGTGTTAGAATTTCTCTCGGTATAAGTAGGTTTCCTTACGACATTTTCACAGCCGAGCACGAGATAAATTTAAACACAAATTTAGGACTTAAAAAATCAGCGGTGCTAGCCGGTGATTTCGACGTGTTCTAACCACTAAGCCATCTCGGCTCTCATTTTTTTTTTGTTATACATACCTTTCATTAATAAACAAAGGTATCCATGAAATAGTCTTCAACCGACTACAAAAAAATCTCAAATCATAGTGTGTAGTTTTAACCGACTTTCGAAAAATAAGGAGGTTTTCAATTCGTCGGGGGCTTTTTTATGTATGCTTACCGATAACTCCGTCGATTGTGGTCCGATTTTCAAATTTTTTTTTTGTCTCAAAGAGTATACTTCCAGGGTGGTCACATTATCACCAAGTCAGGATTTAATGATGGGATTCTGGAGAAATCGAGGGAACTTTTCAAATATTATAGCCACACCTATAGCGATTTACGTATTTTTGATAGTAACTCGTGCATTTGCTCTTGAATTGCCACATTTGGTGAAGTGGAACTGATGATGAAGACCTCAGATGGCCACCCAAACTTCTCGAAACACTTGTTGTGTTTCACAGGCTACGATTCGATAATTTCAATTTGAATGTTAAGCAATTTATGTTATTGTGGAGCTGATGGTGCAACACCAGGAGAACTTCTCAACAATTAACAGCCTTGCAAGCAATATTTTGTTTATGGTGATAAGCAGTTGACTTAATTTATTATTAAGTTGACACTTTATTGTACCTATTAAATTCAGTTTTGAAGTCGGTTAATTTTTATTTAAATAAAAAAATATTTTAAATAATTTTTATTGTGAAAAAAATGTATTTTTTAAACCACATTATTTACAAAAAGTTATTTTTTACTTACCATTTAAATTTAATTTTATGAATAATTATTACCTCCCAAGTGAAGTCTTGTGCATGACAGCGAGTATCGCGCTTATGGCGAAATAGCATTTAACATAATCACCTTTACAACTAACATAAAGACCATAACAAAAAATTTAATTCATTTTAATTTGACCAAATTTTAAATATTTTTTCAATTATCATGTTACGGCTCGTGGTGTTTATCCCTCGACCAGGATAAACAATATTCAATACATCTCTAGTTTGACTTGGCGAACATTGTGCGAAGCCTCGTCACATTGTGTTGATCGTAGGTACTACAAATCATATCATGGCGAGTGGTATATCCTTTTTCAAAACAATTGAAATCGCAATTGTTGCCCACACATTTACACTAAAGCGTTGTTGAAGTTTTTATGCGGGTTCTTACGGGTTATCACTACAAATGTTTGTTACGAATGTTATAGTCGTCACACCTGGCAAGTATTCGCATCATCTGTGTACTCAACTTTGGAATATCGATACACTGATCCTGCAATTATTGTTAAGTAAACACAACCGAAAAGTAGGGCTACTAGGACACGCAGCGCGGGCGCATTAACGCGAACGACCGGAGCAGCTGACGACCGCCGCTAACTAGGTCAAGTTCAGGCATCGCTCCCGAGAAAATAACAGATGGTCATGGATATCTCCCGATGGCCGTTATAAGAATGAAATTGATTATGTACTAACTAATAAAAGCAAGATTTTTCAAGACTGCAGAGCAATAAATAATTTGAATTTCAATAGTAATCACCGAATGATCAGAGCCAAACTAAAAATAAACACGCAAAAAGAAAACAGACCCTTTAAAGTAAAGCAAAGTAAAGATATAAAATTAGGAAACACGGAAGAGATAAGACGGAAACTAGAAAAAGTTATTGAAAACACGAAAGAACAAAATATCCAAATCAAATATAACAAGCTAGAAGAAATATTGAATATAAAGAAAGGAAGGATATTAAGATATGGACAAGATCAGGTAAAATGGTTAACAAACAAAACAAAAGAATTAATGAAAATAAGAGCAGAACTAATATCTGTACCTGAAAAGTCAAAAATTATAAGAAGTGAAATAGCTAAAATAAGTAACAAAGTAAAATCAAGTATGAGAAAAGATCGTCGCAAATACAGAATCAAATTACTGGAAAGATGCATTCAGAAGACCGGGGGTATCAAAAAAGCAGCAAAACAACTAACTGGGAAACAAAGTTGGATACAAGGCATTACGGATCAAAATTGTAGATATAGAACTAGACGTCCTGAAATTATCTCAATAGCTACGAACTTTTTTGCGAGATCTGTATTCAAAACAAAATACTAGTCAAACACCAGACCTAATAGATGAAGTTGAAGTACCAGAAATAATGATGACAGAATTAGATAAAGCTATAAAAACTCAAAAGAAAGATAAGGCTCCCGGTTCGGATGGTATTACTAACGAACTGCTCATTGAAAACCAAGATCTTCTTGTACCAATACTTACCCAATTATTTAATGAGGTCGTACGAAGCGAGTCAATACCAGATCAATGGATGACTTCAACAATAATACTGCTCCATAAGAAAGGTGACAAAAATAATATAAATAACTATAGACCTATTAGCCTACTGTCGAACATATACAAAGTTTTCGCCAAAGTGATTCTCAAAAGAATAACCAAGACACTTGATGAGAACCAACCAAGAGAGCAAGCCGGATTTAGGAGTGGCTATTCGACTTTGGATCATATCCATGTCGTAAAACAACTGTTCGAAAAAGGTAAAGAATTCAATATAATTTTCTACTGTTGTTTTATAGACTATTCCAAGGCTTTTGATACCCTCGAACATGAGAAAATCTGGCAAGCACTCAAAAACCAAGGTGTTGAAAATAAATATATCAGAATAATAAGGAATATCTACAAAAACAGCAGAGCAAACATAAAACTTGAGAAGGAAGGGAAAGAAATACAAATAGAACGAGGTGTGCGCCAGGGTGATCCAATGTCGCCTAAACTTTTTGTTGCCGTTCTGGAGGAAGTCTTTCGTTGTCTGGATTGGGAAAAGTGTGGCCTGTCAATTAATGGCGAAAACTTGTCACATTTAAGATTTGCTGACGACCTGATAATTTTCTCGCCAACTAAAGATGCTTAATGACTTAGATAGAGAAAGTCGTAAAGTGGGATTAATTATGAACACAGAGAAAACCAAAGCTATGACAAATGGAAAGCAAGAAATAATTTGCTTAAACAACAATAACATTAATTATGTAAATGAATATATTTATCTAGGTCAAGTTATTTCACCGAACGACGTCACGGCAAAGGAAATCGACAGACGCATAGGAAACGCATGGAAACAGTATTGGAGCCTAAAAGAAATAATGAAAAACAGCGAAATAAATATAACTATCAAACAAAAACTATTTGACACATGTATATTGCCCATTCTCACATATGGCTGTCAAACGTGGGCTATCACCAAAGCACATCAAAGACAATTAGAAACATGTCAAAATGCTATGATTAGGAGTATGTTGGGAAAACAACTATCAGACAAAATAAGTATAATTAAATTGAAGAAGCAGGCAAAAACAAAAGATGTAACCATAACTGTTAAAAAGCTTAAATGGAAATGGGCTGGGCATACAATCAGAGGAAAGGAAAAGTGGTCAAAAACACTAATGTACTGGTTCACGAAACACAAAAGAAGGAAACGAGGCAGACCACTCAAGAGATGGGTCGACGAAATAAGGGACATAGCGGGTAATATATGGACTATAGCAGCAAGTAATAGGGAGGAATGGAGTCAGTTGGAGGAGGCCTTTGTCAATAAGTGGCACTCGGACAGGTAGTCGAAGAAACTCAGTCATAAGTAAAAAAATCATTATTTATATAACATAGAAAACATGTATCTTAGTATCAATCATGTATCATACACTTAGTCTATGTCTGAATAAAGGCTTTTATTATTATTATTATTATTAAACAAGCCTAATCAAATAATAAAAAAAGTAATGAAATACTTTTCTAATAAAATTAAATGGTGTCACACGTGATCGGTTGATCACTATACATCTGAAACGTACACAAAATATTTAAAAAAAATAGCTCCCCAAGTATCCTTAGGTGAATAGATATTTTTATAACACTGAACTATTTATCACAGTATCTATTAAACATATTTATTACGATATCTTTCACAGTAATCATTGCTTAAGCATTTTTGTACTTCTAATAACACAATTATTGTCATTAATTCACTGTTTTTACACATTCGAAATTAAAAATTTAACACGCGTAATTTCTAACGTCTGGAGATACCGGAAGTTTTTTGCAACTAAAGTTAAAAAACAAGGAGAAATGCAAGTGGGAGTGAGACGAAGATACTCAACGAAGACTCGAAGGACAAGGCCGCGCTAGCGGAGAAACTGATAACTTAAAACGAATTATCAATATTTAAAAATATTTAATACATAATTATAAAATACAGAATTACGTATTACGTAAAAAAAAAAAATTACTCAACAGTAGTACGGCGGAGTGTTAAACATGTAATTCGTTTTTTTCAAAAGTATTATTTAAAAATACCTTAGTACATTAATATTATTGAACTTCGCTAGATTACACAATACTATGAATTCTCATTTTTCGCATGACCTCTGCAACTTACGTACTATTTTAGTTAATGAATTCTAAATTGTTTGTTTTTGTTACTAAACCCTTATCATCAACCACATATTACCTTTCTTTATAAAAAAATTATGAAACCGTACTTCAACGAAAACTGAATGAACTATGTGTTAGGTTTGTTAATAAAAATATTACCTACTTCATTTACTAGTTACTGAACGTGGAAAGAGGTAGGTACTATAAAGTCTCGAATTGAATTCATTTACAATTTCAAAACAATTCGATTTAAAGTAAGTTCAAATCTACCAAGGAGAAATTTTGTGCTCTGTATCTTACATTCTCTTATTCTCTTTAAAGGTCATATCACGGAAAGTATCCTTTAATGTCGCTTAATGTGAGGTCGAAGCATCAAGTTTCAAGGTCACTACTATTAGCCGTGATTTTCGCAATTAAAAAAATACAATTAAAATAATAAGTCGATATTTGACTTATTATTATCTACTAATAATGTAATAACATATTATTAACAATACAACTTCAAAGAAAGATAATAGGATTTGTTTCGGCGCATAGCGCCTATACAATTATTTTAATATAATATATTAATTTTATTATTCTATTTTTGCTCCTGATCTTTTATAATAGCAATGTAGTTAACTTACGTCATATAATATTTATTGTTTTAAAAGGTAAACTTTATTGATTGTCAATTGTCATTCTGTCTATTCTATCTCCGATCGGCACGCTGTACACATCCTTGGTATTAAACCCAGTTATAAAGTTTGGTTGTTTAATTTTGGCACCAGTGTATAACGAAATATACATAATGGTGGCCCATGAGGGGAACATCTAAACGCAAAATATAAAATACATCGATAGAAGAGGAAAAATGGCAAAATATTTCAAAACGGCGAGTGTTTAGTCGACCTCGTGCTAAAAGAAGATTAATAAAAGGAGCTGCCGGGAGAGGACAACTATACCTGGCAAACGGGCAGTGATATAGCTAAAATATCACATCGTTTGCTCAATATCGGCAAAAGATAAGTGACTTTCCCTAATACTCCTGTTATACTCCTAATACTCAATTCCTTATTCTATCCTAAATATTAATTCGATTGTTAAAATCTGCAATTCATTTGTGCAAAAAGGTATTATAAATTAATCTATTATAGTTTTTATTGTTGCTCGATTAAATTTAAAGTTTTAAACAAAGAAAAATATTGCATCATCCTTTAATTTCTATCTACCTACTTTAAAAATTATAAGTGAAATTGTTAAGTATTATTGCTTATTTAATACAATTAACGTAATAATAAAGGTATCGATTATTTAAAACTCATTTTGGATTAATTATAAAACAAAAAAAAATATGTATATATATATTTTGCTAATTTTAAAAGAATTTCGTAAAAAATAGCAATAAATATTTTATATTTTATTTTCCCTTTGCAGGATTTAAATTTATTTGCCGTATACTTAGACCATTTCGCCGATAATTCCAGATATTATCGTTACTTCGCGGCACAGCTTTGGAGCAGCGGCAGCGTTGAACTGCGACCAAAGCTGGTTGGCGTGCCCGGTTTCTCGTTTCGGCGGGTGTCTTCGAGGCGAGGAGCGTGAGCCTTTATTTTTTTTATAATAATAATAATAATTATTACTTTTGAATTTAATTCTTTTCACTGTCACTTTTAACTCACAGTGCCTAACGATACTATAGATAAAGGTCGCTTAAAGGACCTTATTACGAAACGATCTTCGGCCAAAGGTCAAATTACTAAATTCAAAAATTATTTAAATGGTATAGCAAATATGATTGAATTAAATAGTATTCACTTAACGGAATTAAGTCTTAAACTTGCAAAGTTCGAGGCATTGTCTGTTCGGGTGGATGACTTGCAAAATGAAATAGAGGTTCTAAATTCTGAAAACATTTCTACCGAAATTGATGAGCGCGACAATATCGAACGCGATATTATTATTAATATCGCTACTGCTAAAACATTATTAGATAAATTTATAAAGAAAACAGAAAGCGAGCAGAGACGTGCATCGATTCTTGACAATTCCTATTGTTCAGATCATCAAGAAATCGGTTTAAAACTTCCTCAGATTCAAATTGCTAAGTTTGATGGAGCATATTTCCGTTGGTTAGAGTTCCGTGACACTTTCGAAAATTTAATTCATAATAATATGCGTATGTCGCCCATTCATAAGTTTCACTAACTGATATCATACTTAGAAGGTGATGCGGCTCGGATAATTTCAAACCTCGAGGTCTCGTCCGCAAACTATGCAGAAGCGTGGAAGTTATTATGTTCTCGTTATAATAATAAGAGAATTCTGATTAATCATCATTTAAGTTGTTTATTTAATGTCAAGCCGCTTCCTCGAGAGTCAGAAAGGTCTTTAAGGTTTTAGTCGATCATGTTACAAAAAACTTACGTGCTTTGGCTAGCTTAGGCCAACCAACAGACAAATGGGATGTGTTGATAATTTTTATGATAACGTCGAAATTAGATAGCAACACTTTAACTAAATGGGAAGAATACCGTAATAATTTAGATGGCGATGCACCCACATTAGAGCAGTTTTATAAATTTATTATTGATCGAGCAGACGTACTAGAAGCCTTGAATCGAAACAAATATGACACTATAACCCCTAGGCCTCAAGTAGGTAATACACGCAACGCAATAATGCACACTAACAATAATAATAAGTCAGGTGGCGCATATACAAAATCATTTTTAAATTCTAATTCTAAATCTATTAAAATAAATGTTCATTCATGTATTATTTGTAATGATAATCACAAAATTTACGATTGCCCTGTGTTTAAGGCGAAGGGAATTGATGAGCGAATGAAGGATGTAGCTAAATACAAGCTGTGCATTAATTGTCTTAGGCAGGGTCATTCTACAAGTGAATGTCACATGGGACCATGTCGGGAGTGTAAAAAACGACACAACAGCTTACTTCATCGTGCAAATTTTTCTGTTAATAACCATATCAGCGTTGATGAATGTAGCCACTCGACGGTTAATTTATCAATACAAAATTCAACCCAAGTAATATTATCCACGGCTTTGATTAAAGTTTCAAATCCATTGACCCACGAGTACAAAAATGTACGGGCACTTTTAGATTGCGGCAGTCAATCATCTTTTATATCCAAATCGCTACAAGAATGTCTAGCGCTAAAAACAAATCCCATTGACTCACTAAAGGTCATAGGAATAGGTAATAATGTTTCAAATAATGTTGTCGAAAGTTGTAAGATACAAATTGTGTCTCTAAAAAGCAATTTTAATGTACAATTATCTTGCCTCGTTCTTAATGAATTAACGGGCTATTTACCAAAACATCCAATTTATATAAACAATTTAAATTTATCTAAAGATATTGCACTAGCGGACCCTACATTTAATCAACCTGGTCCTATAGATGTTTTGATAGGAGCTGATTTATTCTGGGACATCTTAGGTAACGAGCAGCTTTCCCTTGGTCTAAATAATCCAAAATTGAGAAACTCTCAACTTGGTTGGATTATATCTGGTCCGGTTAATTTAAAAATTACAAAGGGAAATACCTACTGCAATGTCGCATCAGCTTCTAAAATAACGGAAGATAATATTGATGCGTCACTTAGGAAGTTTTGGGAGCTAGAGGAAATTCCACCAAGAAAAGTCGTGAGCGAGAGAGACAAGGTTTGCGAAACTCACTTTGTCAATAATACTCGTAGGGATAATAATGGTAGGTTCTGTGTTAAGCTTCCTTTAATAGATAGTCCTGATTGTCTAGGGGACACATCTAAGTTGGCTAAGAGAAGATTACTTAATCTTGAAAAACGATTTAAAAGAAATCCACAGCTAAAGTCGGATTATACTAACTTTATTAATGAATACGCGGAATTAGGTCATCTTTCGTCGGGTAGTGATGAGCCATTGACGTCGTATTACTTGTGTCACCACGCTGTTCAAAATCAAGATAGTGAGTCTACAAAACTGAGAGTAGTATTTGATGGCTCTGCAACTTCATCATCTGGTTACTCGTTAAATGATCTATTAATGGTAGGTCCGAACCTGCAAGACTCTCTCTTTGCTATATTAATACGTGCCAGGCAATATAAATTTCTTCTTACTGGTGATATCGAAAAAATGTATCGCCAGGTTCTGGTTCACGAAGAGGATCGTGATCTGCAGCGCATTCTATGGAGAGAGAACGAATCTCAGCCTATTAAAGCGTACAGACTAAATACTCTCACATACGGAACTGCGAGTGCTAGTTTTTTAAGCACGCGTTGTCTCTGGCAAATAGGGGAGGAACACCATGATGAGGTCATTAAGAATGTCATTCAAAGGGACTTCTATGTTGATGATCTCATTACTGGTGCTGATAATGAGAGACAACTTAAGTATATCCAATCTTCTGTTGCTAAAGCTCTCAGTACTGGTTGTTTTAATTTAAGAAAATATAAGAGTAATAATCCTGATATTTTTAATGATTTGCTTGTAAACAAAAATGATAAACTAACTATAAGTGAATCATCAAGTACTCTTGGCCTTGGCTGGATTCCAGTAAATGATACTTTCTATTTTCCAATTAAAAACTTTTCTCCTGGTCAGGATGATATTGTAACAAAGAGATTTATTCTGTCTAATTCATTTAAATTATTCGATCCCTTAGGTTTACTAAGCCCTATTGTAATTCAGCCTAAAATCATTTTACAACAACTCTGGCAACAAAAACTACATTGGGATCAGCCAGTTTCACGCGAACTAAAAGATGATTGGTTAAAATTTGCTAATAACCTCCAATTACTTTCAAATTTTCAAACTCCTAGGTTAGTTCTTTGCGACTTGCCTGCTAGAATAGAGTTACACTCATTTAGTGATGCATCCCAAATTGCATATGGTGCATGTATATATGTAAAATCAATCGACGCGAAAGGTAAATCTATAGTCAAATTATTATGCGCAAGGTCAAAGGTTAGTCCATTAAAACCAACAAATATACCCCGTCTAGAACTTTGTGCAGCTCTGCTCGCTGCTAGACTGTGCAAATCCGTGGTAGATTGCTTGCGATACAAGCCGGACAGATTAGTTCATTGGTGTGATTCAAGTGTCGTAATAGGATGGATCAATAGTGATTTGACTAAATTAAAAACGTTTGTAGCTAATCGTACTAATGAAATATTAGAATTAACGAAGCCCTCGTCGTGGCGATATGTACCTACCACATGTAACCCTGCAGACTTAATCTCGAGAGGTGTTAATTCTCAGCATTTAATGTCAAAGGAACTTTGGTGGTGTGGTCCTACTTTTTTAATTAACAGTGAGTCAGAGTGGCCAGTATTAAATGTAGATAAGTCAATTGAATTACCCGAAATAAAGGCTCATACGGCTATAATTAACGACCCTATATTAGATTTTAATAAATATTCGTCCTTTAATAAGCTTCAAAGACTATTTGCATTTGTCCAAAGGTTCATATTTAATGTAAGAAATTCAAAAAATAGGCGTACAGGAATATTAACTGTAGATGAGTTGCGTGATTCTTTTCCCTCCCTGTGTCTTATCTCTTAGCGGGACTCATTTCCAGTAGAATATGAATTGTTAAAGGAGGGTAAATTTCTTAAAAATAAATCAAAGATTTTATCGCTCTCACCATTTATGGACAAAGATAATTTAATTCGTGTCGGAGGTCGAATTGATGCCTCCACTTATGCTTATGAGAAAAGGCACCCAATATTACTGCATGCTACTCATCGGCTAACAAAATTATACTTTGAAAGAGAACATATTAATGGACTTCATGCAGGTCCACAACTATTGCTGGCTATTGTGCGAGAAGTAGTGTGGCCAATAAATGGTAAAAATTTAGCTAGGCGCACAGTTAACAATTGTGTGAGATGTAGGCGCTTACGGGGTCAAATGCTATGTCCTAAAATGGGCGACTTGCCCCCTCAGCGCATAAACACAGGCTTTCCCTTCTTGTCTGTTGGTTTGGACTTCGCTGGACCATTTTTTATTATAAATCGTAAGGGTCGAGGTAGTCGCTTGATAAAATGTTATTTGTGTCTTTTTGTGTGTTTACGATATAAATGTATCCACCTAGAGGCCGTTAGCGATTTAACGAAGGATGCATTTATTATGACCCTCAGGAGATTTATTTCACGGAGAGGCAAACCAACGGAAATATTTTGCGATAATGGGCGTAATTTCGTTGCTGCTGCAAAGGAGCTAGGAAATTTTATTAAAGAATATAAAGAACCACTTTTTGATTTCGCAAGTCAAGAGGGAATTAAATTCAATTTTATACCAACTTACGCTCCTCACTTCGGCGGCATCTGGGAAGCCGGGATAAAGTCCGCGAAATATCATTTACGTCGTGTTATTGGCAATAGTCATTTAACATTCGAAGAAATTTTAACTTTATTTGCACAGGTCACTTTATCATTGGAAGGCCATTGACTGCATTGCCCGTGCCAGCCCCTGAAACCTGCAGCAAAGGTCTACAGAGCCGCTATGAACGACTCGAAACAATAAGGCAGCATTTTTGGCAAAGATGGCAGAAGGAGTACCTATCAGAATTGCAGCAGAGAACAAAATGGCGATGTAACTCCGCTACACTTAACATTGGAGATATGGTGCTGCTAGCTGAAGACAACGCGCCCCCCATGAGCTGGCGTTTGGGACGTGTTTTGAAGCTATATCCTGGAGCTGATGGGATATCAAGAGTTGCAGATATTGATACAATTAGAGGTTGTATTCGTCGACCATTCACTCGACTGTGCAAGCTTCCCACGGCGGAGGATCTCAAGAGTTGAAAGTAGTCTTTCAACGGCCGGGAGGATGTTTCGGCGCATAGCGCCTACACAATTATTTTAATATAATATATTAATTTTATTATTCTATTTTTGCTCCTGATCTTTTATAATAGCAATGTAGTTAACTTACGTCATATAATATTTATTGTTTTAAAAGGTAAACTTTATTGATTGTCAATTGTCATTCTGTCTATTCTATCTCCGATCGGCACGCTGTACACATCCTTGGTATTAAACCCAGTTATAAAGTTTGGTTGTTTAATTTTGGCGCCAGTGTATAACGAAATATACAGGATTGAATACACTTAATTTACGTAACAATTTTTTATGAAGTAAAATTATTTTGTTTTTAATTATTATCATTTACAACTTTTTAATAATAACAAGAATCTATTATAAGATAAAGAATTTTTCTACTTAAGCACTTACGTATTTTATCCTTTTTATAAAATTTTAATAGTTCATTCATCAGAATGTTTTATTGTGTTTTAGTAAATTAAAGTTATTCCATAAGTAAAATTGAATTTGAAATTTTATTTGATTAATACTCGACAATAATAAATATTAGTGTTGATGTTGTTGTATGTACCTAATATGAGTATTATGAAAACAATGTTATAAACGTCCGATGGCGCTATTTCACGGTTCAATAATACGGTTAACCCTTTACCGCATCGTGGTTCATATATGAACCAAACCGTACTATCGTAAATATTTTAAAATTTTAAACAAATTTATCTATTTTATGCATACTGTATCAAATTCGTCCCATATGAGTTTTATTTTATGCATACTACTGCCTTCTATGATTAAGTTCAAAAAACTAAATCGTTCCTCAAAGTCAACGGACAGGTACCGACCGGCGCGGAGTGTATTGGTGAAATTTAAAATTCTATAAAAAATATAAAACTGAGTGCAATCGCGTGCAAATAAATACTACAGCAAAGAAAGTATTCTAAATATTATTACTAAGGTAAGTTTTTATTATTTTTTCAAATACTTATTACTAAAAATTAGTTGTAATTGAATGGAACAAATTTGGTACAACATGCAGAAATATTCTTACCTCGTATGTACCTTATTTGATCCAACATGCAATAAATGTGCTAGTTTTTTTTAACCATTTATCTTGCTTACTTACTTGTTGCGTTTCTTGTAGATACATTCGAAAAATTTATTACAGGTACCTTAGTAACATGGATCCAAGTCGATTTTATGGACGTATACAAACCATTATACAACATTTTCCTGAAGGTAGCAGCGATGAAGATTTGTCTGATGAGGAAAATGTTGTAAGGAGAGCTCAAAATTTACCTCCTCTATATATTGCTGAAACTGACGAATCCGACTCGGAATCAGACGATAGCACTCCCTTGTCCGAATTGGCATCTTCATCTAGCAGAAGCGCTAGAGCTGAAAAGCCTCGATGGAAAGACGGGTTTTTAGAAAAAAATGAGGCTGAAATAGCATTTCATGGTGATATAAATTTGCCTATTGAAATTATGAATTTAGAAACTCCGATTCAATTTTTTAAATATTTATTCACGGACCAAATGTTTAAGTATATAGAAGAAGAAACCATAAGATATTCTTTTGAAAAACGTCCCGAAAAGATTTTGCATACCACAGCAAAAGAAATCGAACAATTTGTAGGCATGTGTCTTTACATGTCAGTTGTGCAATTACCGTCAACAAGGCATTAGTGGAATGAAAATTTAGGACATCCAAAAATTAACAATGTGATGTCGTGCAATAGATCTGAAGAGATAAAACGGTTTATACATTTTAACACCAATATAACACAAGTACCTAAGGGCCAGCCAGGACATGATCCATTACATAAATTGCGACCTTTCTTGGAACGCCTTAGAGAAAGGCTTCTATCAGTTCCAAAAGAAGAGTACATGGCAGTAGACGAACAAATAATACCCACTAAAAGTCGGTCATCAATGCGGCAATACAACCCGAAAAAGCCCCATAAGTGGGGCTATAAAAACTTTGTTCTAAGTGGTAGATCGGGATTTAGCTACGATTTCGAAATCTATACTGGGGCTCAAGGACCTACTCATGTGGGCCGAAACTTGCCAAAAATAAGTACTTCTAGCGATGTTGTTGTTCGTCTGGCAAGTACTATTCCTGAAGGATTAAATTATAAGCTTTTTTTTGACAACTGGTATACTTCTCTGCCCCTACTGATTTACCTATCTAAAAAAGCAATTTTACCCTTAGGTACAATAAGGTCCAACCGTATACCAGGTTACAAAGTTCCTGCAGAAAAATATTTAAAGAAAAATGGAAGAGGTACAAGTGTTGAGAAAATGACAACTGTAGAAAATGTAGATATTTCTATAATAACGTGGTATGATAACAGAGTCGTGACCTTGGCTTCGACATATGTCGGGAGCAAACCGTGTTCTGAAGTTCGACGTTATAACAAAAAAGAAAAGTCTTACCAAATTATACCATGTCCAAATGCAGTGATGACATATAATAGGCATATGGGAGGAGTGGATTTGTTAGACGCTCTTCTAGGACTTTACAGAATCCAAATAAGATCCAAAAAATTTTACCACCGCATATTTTTTCACATGGTCGACATGGTGACAGTGAACGCATGGTTATTGTATAGGCGAAAATTTGACCACGCTGAGTCGTGGCTGCCTTTAGCAGATTTTAAGTGTGCGGTAGCTGATGCTTTGTGTTATGCTAATAAGCCAATCACTACTAGTAAACTTGGGCGACCATCTACTAGTGTGATGGAAAATAATATTCAACAGAAAAAATTGAGAGGATCTATTGCTATTATGCCATCCCAGGACATCAGACTCGATCAGCTAGATCATCACTTGCCTGTCTGGTCTTCTAGGCAGCGTTGTAAGGTACCAGAATGCACAGGAAGATCACACGTGGAGTGCCAAAAATGTAAAGTAAATCTGTGTCTTAATGATAAAAGAAATTGTTTCTTATTATTTCATACTACATAACATTATTATCTTCGTTTTTTTCTTTTAATTTCTGCATAATGTACCAAATTTGAACCAAAGAGGAAAACCTACATTTTTCAAATGATAACCATTAAAAATAAAATTCCTTAAACATGTGTCGTTTTATTTCATATTTCCTATCATATATATATTTTTTTAAAATAAATAAAAAATTATGTGGTAAAGGGTAAAATAATAAAACGATAAAACATCGTCATTTTATTATTTATAAATAAATGTATTACTGTTGAAATATTATAAAAGTACGAAAATAAAACAGTTTAGTAAGAAAATTAATCATATTTTATACGAAAGTGTGGAATGCAGATTAAAAGAAAATCTGTTTTAGGTAGCTAGGAATATTATTCTAATTTGCTAAACAAAAATAATTTTATTGTTCTGTTTTGGCACGTATAAAAAATAACAGAGATATGGGAAGTGGGGCGCGGGTATGGGCGGTACGGCCATCGCCGCTGCGCAAGAGTCTTTCTCCTTCATCGTTAGGCCGGGTGCAGGGGGTGGGACAGAGAGGTCCCGGGATCGCAGGTCGCGCGTCGGCGTGGTTATTAGAATTATTAGTATTTCGTTAGCCCTTAGAAATTGCGTCACAATGAATTGCTCGCGCAACTTTAAGTTAATATTGCTTTGTTTTTTTTTTCATTTGTTAAGTGTGT